>MDKI01287976.1:0-10236 GCA_005239505.1 Nicotiana paniculata
CGCTTGTCACTTGGCGCGGCCAAGACCACGGGGCCGTCCGTGGCGCTAGGCGTTGAGAGGCTTACTGGGACGCCACGGGGCGCGTCCAAGGGGTCATGGGAAAGCCGCCCATGACATGGTAGAAGAAAAATATTTAAAGTAGGTTAATATTTATTTTAATTATAATATATTAATCTTAACTATATCCCAAAGGTATTATTTAAACGGTTAAAAATAAAGTGACTTTAATTGTGTGGTTAAAATTGAGGTAACATTAAAATTATTGAGCAAATTACAATCTAATTGTTTTATAAGTTGGTAACTCCCAAAATTTAGAATATATTGGTTGTTAATAAATTATCATATATGTATATGTTAATTTGTCATTATGTAATTTTAGGTTGGTAGAAGTTCGTGTTGATGCGAGAAGTTATTATGTTGAGATAATAATATAAAATATTTTTGTAATTTAAATTAAGATATTACTAAATATATTTTACTAATTATTAATCTACATAGTATGACTTCACTCAGTTTCAATCAAGATGAAATAGATTGACTTGGCACGAAATTTAAGAATGAAAAAGAAGACTTTTAAAACTTAAGGTCCTAAAAGTTTTGTGGGGTCATGCTATTTGTTATGGGTGTAAGAACTTCTCATTATAGATAAAATGGGTAAAATAAAAAATGTAAAGTTAAATTATTTTCAAATACATAAATGTGTCACATTGTTTTGGAACAGGCTAATAAAAAGAATATTTTATGTAAATTTAAACGGAAGGAGTATTTATTTTTGAATCATACTAGATTTTTATTTGTTTGTATCACCGACTATATATGAGGTTATAATATTTAAGTTTATAGCTATAGTTTAACATATAATTGCTCTTTTTCATTTATAGAATTTAACAGGATCCGAATATTATTCGCATATCGTACGGGTACTAATACTAATTTATATTGAACAAAAATTTTAGGAGCACTATATACGTGTGTATTGTATGGGGATAATATCACAGACGTATAACCACATATGTATTTTGTGTATATTTTCATTACGCCATTGTGTACATTTAAAGAATAAAAAATTAAAGTTTGTTGAAGTCAGATCAGAGAGTCAAAAATTACGAAATAATTGAGAAAGCGAGATGAAAAAGTCAAAAATCACTGATAATTTAAATCTTAAATTGTATTACACTAGATTCGATGTTTACATCAAAAGAGAATCTCACAAAAAGCATGTTTGTACCTGCCACATGTATCACTTTAGTAAATTTTAACTATAGGAGGAACATTAGGCATAATCTAAAGCGGGAACCCTATATTTATTAAACGAATCGAATTAAGAAAAAAATTAGCAGATTATCATTTTTCTCTTTAATTTGAATCCTTACTAGACGAGACAAAGTGCTTTACAACTTGTTTGGATTGTTGTTACGTGCCACTTCATAATGTATTATATTGTATTGTATTGTTTGATGAATGCAATGATTGAATAGGTTGTATCGTTTGTCGTCGTTTCATGATGCCACGCACCAACAATATGAAGAATAAACTTGCAACGTTAATAAGAAAAAATAGGATACGAAGTAGAATTATTATATTAAAAAATAAGATTGTTTACCCAAAAATCCGAGTAATAATTAAATTTATTTTGTGGTTCTAAAAATACATGATTTGGTCCAATACTAACTGATAACCAAAAAAACAAACATATAGATTAAAGAAGTATGTTGAATCAAACCAGTGTGCGAGCAAGTCTTGACCTCGAGCTATGATGGCCTCGAGGTATGTAAATAAGAACAGTAAAGTAAGAATAACAAAGTTATGAGACAATTCTAATGAGTAATGAGCAAGAAAGTAAGAGTGTATATTCTTTCGCCAATGATTAATCTGCCTACAAAATGAATGAGCTCCCCTTTATGTAATAGGGGAGTCCTAAATAAGGTACATTTCCCTTTTTAGTAAGGAATCTAATTGGCAGCTATCTAACCGCCTAGTACGAATTACAAATCTGTTCCGGAATTTACGCCTTGATTTTTGGCCATTGCGGGAGTGTTGCTCTTTCTGTTACAAACCCATAACGGCATCATCTCGGAGTTGGTCATACTCGGCCTCGGTATTCATCGTGTACTTCGATCTTCCAGCCTTGTACTCCGTCACCAGGCTCTAGCTCTGTTCATCGGGCTTGGTCCATTCTGAACTCGGGCTCGAAACGACTATTCGAGCCCATGAAATTGGACATACCTGATTTTGACCGTATACAGATAGTCCCCGCGTTTCTTAGAAAAAAGTGATAAGAAGCGTTTTGATCCTCGATCCTCTGATGCCTCGATCGGACGTCGACTTCATGATGTCAGCGACAGAAGTGATTGAAAGGTCACGTCTGCATAGTTCCCAAGGCCATTAATTGAAGGTGGCTGACGGTCGGCCATTGGCTTCCTCAAACCGTTGAAGTGGCCACTATAAATAGGTAAATTTCACAACCTTTCCAATCTTTATTTCTCAAACCTTTCTCAAAACCTTACTAGCTTCTTCATCTTCACTGAGTTCATTCTTCCTTCAACAACATCAACTTCTTTTCCTTTTTTGAGTTCCTCAACAACAATGTCTACAACATCTAAAACCGTTCCTCAGAAAGAAAAAAGCCTTCTCATCATCGCGGCCAGCCGGTGGTAGAACGACGGTGCCACCTCGTATCGAGGAGTGCATTCCTGGGCCATGCGAACTATCTTCCAATTTCAAAATCGATAAGCATGCATCAGTCCCGGACCGATACAAGCCCATGTCCCGATACATCTACTTGATAACTGAAGGCGATCTCGAGAAGGTGAAAAGGATTGTAATTGGGAGGATAAGGAGGTGGTGGTTCCTTCCCCCGAAGAGGACATCACCACTCATGTGGAAGGGTACTTAAGCGTGTACACTTATCCTTTCACACTGGGTCCCGTGGATCCAGCACCAGGTCCTGTAGATCCAGTCATTCTTGATTTCTCTCACCAATATCGGGTGACCCTTGGCCAGATCAATCCTTCCTTCTGGCGCATCGTCAATTTGCTCAGGTATTTCTCGGGGAAGGCCAAGGGGATGTCTTTTACCCTCGATCACCTGATCAGGCTATACATCCCTCGACTCTATCGGGGTGGTTTGATAAAGCTCCAGCGTCGATCCTCGAAGGCGCTATTTTCTAGTATCGATGAGGACAAGGACCGAGGATGGATGAAACAGTTTGTCCGAAACAAGACCTCCGTTTTAAAACCTGCTGAAAGGATGCCATTTCCCGAGGAATGGAACATGAAACGTAAGTACAAACCTATCGACGATGGTTACTGCTCTGCTTTCCCTATTCTTTCTCGATCTAATTCCTTTTTAATGAAGCAGCTGCCCTTTGGTTTCCTGGTGCAATTATGGACCTTGCGGGTTGGGTTCGGCAACTGGCTTCCACTTCTTAACATGCAAAATGTTGTTGGCGTGATTTGGCCAAGGGCCAGTGGGAGACTAAAAACCATGGTGAGTTCCCTTGTTTATATATTGGCGTTTCTCTGCAAAATACTTACTTTCCCCCTACGCAGGCCTCGGAGACACTGTTGCTATGAGCCCGCCCCCGCATGGAGAAGAGGAAATTTCGAAGCCAATTAAAGAGAAGAAAAGGAAAAGGACTTCGCCAACGAGTTCCCCGAAGCCCAAGAAAAATAAGGCTCGAAAGACTAGGGCCGACCCTGCATCCCTATCTGCAGACGTGGTCCAACAACTTCAAGATGAAGAGGAAAAAAGAGAGGATGTCGACTGCTTGCTAGTAGCTCGGAAAAGGGGGAGCACTAAGACTTCTAAGCCCGCCAAAGCGGCGATGGCCGGAAATCTTGGAGGGGAGCTCGATTAGAGTCCTCGAGATGTCGGGTGGTAAAATCACACCTTGTCCTAGAGGACATTTGGCGGGTGAGCCCGGGAATCCTAATTCCGAGGCCCTCCAAAGAGAAGATAATGTCCCAAGTGAATCACTTGGGATAATTAACATAGATGAATCACCACTTGGTCATGTGTTCTCTAAAGGGAAGTTCTGAGACGCCCAGGACATGAAGACTCCTGACGTGGGGGCGATCTAAGAAGGGAATGATATTTTCCGGGAGTGCTTTGCAGGGGTCGAAGATGGTCCCGACCCGGATGCCTCATTTATTTTTTACGAGGCTCAACATCTTCTTAAGCAAGTAAGTTTCTGCTTTCATAATTAAGCTCGTGAATTATTCTCGTTTTTCTGAGTCTGACTTCGTTTCTTTGCGTGAAGTCTATTACGCTCCATCGACAAGCGTGCTCCAAGTCTCGAGCCGAGCTCACCCGATGTGAGACTGAAAAAAAGAAGCTCGTGGAGGATAGGAACATCCTCAAACTCCTCTATGTTCAAAAAGATGAGGAGATTAGGGGCCTTAGAGCCGACTTGACGAAGGCTCATCGAGAACAGACCGAGATTATTGAGAAGTTAATGTAGCTTTTTGGGAGTTTGTTATGTGTTTATCTGGCTTAGAGATTAACACTTCGACTTTGTAGGTCCAGCAGAAGGGCGATCTGGTGGAGAATCTTCGAGAAGAGCTCAAGGTCAAAGAAGCCGAGACCCTGGGGTAGAAGCAGCATATGGATCGCCTTGCTTCAGAGAAGGACACGCTTCGGGCCCAGCTGACTTCGGTTGAATGTCAACTTCACAACGTGAAGGTGGAAAGCTTGGCCCGAAGCCGGAATATTGAGGAGCTCGAAGCTAAGTCGGCTGCCGAACTCGCAAAGTCTAAATCTGAGGCGGAGGCATTTGTGGCCTCTTATCGAGATGACGTCGCGGCTGCCAACATTCGAGCACAAGAGATCTCTACTGCTGCTGAAGTCAAGTTGTCATGCGCTGTCGACTACGCCAGGCGACAATCTCGGAGAGAGACTCTCAAAGAAGTGCATGCCCGTGGCTTTGACCTCTCAGCTGATATTGAAAAGGAAAAAGCTCTAGAGGATGAGGCTGCCGCTCTTCTTTCTGATGATGAAGACTCTGCTAGTGGTTCCGAGAGCGGAGGTGACGAGGATGAAGCCCTCGAGGAGGAGGTTCTTGAAGGTGTGGCTACCAAAGATGCAGCCCCTAAAGTAGATTAGGCCTTTAGGATTTTTCCCTTTTTATTTTATGTAAGGCTCCATGTGGGCATTGTAAATATTCCTCATGTATATAAAGAATTCCTTTCCTTTCCGCTTCGTCTCCGATTTTCTGTAAAGTTTGCTTAATTTTTGTTTTGTGAATAATTAGTTTTTGATGTCATAACTTCAATAATTGGGTGAGCATCGGCTCAGATTTAGAGTAAAATAAACCCTTAAATTTTTTTAGTAATCGGTGGGCTACCTTATGATAGAATACCTCTTAAGGTTTTTTGGTGAATCCTCGAGCTATGATTAAGTCGACTTTGTGCGAGCTCGGGATGGAGGGACCCTTAGTTTCTTTTAGACTGGGCCTATATGGCCTTTAGAAGATGGCTATTATTTTCCCTTTTCGGCTTAAAAGACTTAGTAAAAATTTCCTTATGTTTATGCCTTGGCATGCATCTTTTACCCATTGGGTTTTTCGAGGGTTTAGTGTCAATCAGAACCCTTTTGTTTTTACTGCCTTAGCACAAGTTTGTATGTAAATGATTCGAGACCTCTTGAGGTTTTTTGAGGGATGATTTTATCGAAGCCCTTTGGTTATTTTTCCGAGGGTAGACTTTATTTAACCGGTTTTCTGAGAATTAGAAGGCCTATTTTTATTGTGGAATTCGGACGTCTCTGAGCCGCATTATTTCGGCTATGGCCGTAGCCTTCGAGTGTGCCTATTGGACTTGTTTCCCGATAATATTTCGAACTTGTTCGAAATGTTAGTCCCCGAGTACGATGGCCTTGGCCTTTACATCGGGGGATGACTCTTTGAGGTCTTACGAATTCGAGTTTAGTCAACTCGAATGTGCTGACTGTCGATGACAGCCTCCGATTGTTCGAGGTGCATTTGTGTTTTGGCTCTTGAGCCGTTTCTCACATAGAATCACAAGTATGGAGCTTGTTATAGTAGCAAATTTCTTCGAGACACAAAGTGTTTAATATAGAAAGAATGCTTATTTGAATAATTCATACATGCGTACATGTTTTGCCATCGGGGCTCGGCTATTCTATATGGGCAGGGCTCATCTGACTGTTTGGCCCATTACAAGGTTTTCCTATCGAGGCCCTCTCTGGCGTGAAGAATTTTTCTCGAAAATATAACCTCCAAGGGTGATGCCCCCAGTATTCTAGGTTAATTGAAAAGAAGCCTCGGATACTATTGAATTTTCCTTAGGTATCACATTGTTGTTTCCTCATTAAAAACCTAGCCGGAAAACCCTATTTGGGATAAAACCCAATCTAAGGGAAAAAGAGTGCAACGTGTGCCTTAAAAACTAAGGTCCTCGTGTAGAAGGGTTCCTCGACGTCTTCGATCGAACATATGCAATGAGTTAGTCTTGAATAGAAATGGAAAAAAAGAGAAGGTCATACCTTAGAAATAATATCCTTTGAGCAGTGATACATTCCAATTGTTTGGAAATTGTTCGCATTTCATCGTGCCAAGTTTTGTAAGATCCTTTTCCGATGACTCCGTTGACTCGATATGGTCCTTCCCAATTCGGTCCTAGTTTCCCTTCATTCGGATCTCGAGTATTGAGGGTGACTTTCCTTAGAACTAAGTCTCCGATTCCAATTCGGTCCTAGTTTCCCTTCATTCGGATCTTCTATTGTAGTATCTTTCGATTCTTTGCTTCTGTGCATCCATCCGAACAAGTGCAGCTTCTCATTTTTCATCTAATAACTCGAGGCTAGTATTCATAGCCTCGTGATTTGATTCCTCCATTGTATGCTGAAATCTGGTGCTAGGTTCCTCGACCTCGACTGGGATTAGGGCTCCAAAACGGGGTTGCCCCCTGCTGGACTTTGATGTCGTTCAGTATGCCCAAAGGACCTCGGGTAGAACTTCTCTCCATTTTCCCTTAGCGTCACTCAACCTTTTCTTTAAGTTTTGGATAATAGTCTTGTTCGTAGATTCGACCTGTCCGTTTGCGCTCCGATGATATGGCGTCGATAAGATCCTTTTTATTTTGTGTTTTCGAGGAACTTTGTTACCTTGCTGGTGATGAATTGCTTGCTGTTGTTGCATACGATTTTGGAAGGTATCCCGAATCGACACACGATGCAGTCCCAGATAAAGTCAATAACTTCTTTTTCCCTGATATTTTCGAAGGCCTGTGCTTCCACCCATTTAAAAAAGTAGTCGGTCATAAACAAAATGAATTTAGCTTTACCTGGTGCCGTTGGCAGAGGTCTGACAATATCCATCCCCCATTTCATGAATGGCCACGGGGATAGGACAGAATGAAGTTGTTCTCTAGGCTGATGGATCATCGGTGCAAACCTTTGACATTTATCACATTTTCGAACAAACTCCTTAGTGTCTTTTTCCATGCTATCCCAGTATACCCCGCCCTAATCATTTTGTGAATTAAAGACTCGGCGCCAGAGTGGTTTCCACAAGTGCCTTCGTGGATCTCTCATAGAACATAATCGGTGTCCCCCGTCCCTAAACATACTGCCAACGGTCCATAAACGTCCTTTTGTATAATGTTCCACCTTCATCCAATGTGAACCTAGCAGCCTTGGTTCGTAGAGCCCTCAACTCTTTTTGATCCGATGGGAGCTTTCCATTTTTTAAATATTCGATATACTTATTCCTCCAATCCCAAGTCAAACTTATAGAATTTATCTCGGCATGACCCTCCTCGATCACAGATCTCGATAACTGGACAACAGTCCCCACGACAATATCATCTTCTTCGACTGATGACCCTAAGTATGCAAGTACGTCAGCCTCACTGTTTTGTTCTCGAGGTACATGGTCTAGTGTACATTCCTTGAAGCGGCGCAAGGTCACCTGTAACTTGTCCAAATACCTTTGCATCATATCCTCTCGAACTTCGAAGCTTTTGTTTACTTGGTTCACCACCATAAAGAATTGCACTTAGCTTCAACTACTTCTGCCCCCAAGCTCTTAGCTAGCTCGAGACCTGCAATCATGGCCTCATACTCGGCCTCATTATTAGTGAACTTAGAAGTTTTGATATATTTTCTAATAGTTCTACTTGTAGGTGGCTTCAAAACAATGCTAAGCCCGGACCTTTTCACATTCGAGGCTCCGTCCGTGAAGAGGGTCCATACCCTCGAAGATGTACCCGATTTTAGTAGAAGTTCCTTCTGTACTTCAGGTACGAGGGTTGGCGTAAAATCATCCATGAAGTCAACTAAGATTTGAGACTTGATGGCCATTCGGGGTTGATATTCGATATCGTACCCGCCAAGTTCGATGACCCATTTGGCAAATCGGCCCAATAACTCGGTCTTGTGCAAAACATGTCGGAGAGGATAAGTGGTTAACACACATATGGGGTGACACTAGAAATATGGCTTTAATTTTCTAGATGCGCTTATTAATGCAAGTGCCAACTTCTCTAAGTGTGGATACCTAGTTTCATCATCTCCTAAGGTTCGACTTACGTAATAAACAGGAAACTGTGCACCTTGCTCTTCTCGAACTAGTACGCCACTTACCGCTATTTCAGACACATCCAAGTATAAGTATAGCTTCTCATCCGCCTTTAGAGTGTGGAGCAGAGGTGGACTCGATAAGTACCGCTTTAATTCCTCCAATGCTTGTTGAAATTCTGAGGTCCATGAGAAATCATTTTTCTTTTTGAGTAAAGAGAAGAACATGTGACTCCGATCTGACGACCTCGAGATGAATCGACCCAAAGAAGCTATCCGTTCGGTTAGCCTTTGTACGGCTTTTACACTGTCCACAACAGTGATGTCTTCGATGGCTTTAATTTTATCGGGGTTGACCTCGTTCCCCCTATTCGACACCGTGAAGCCGAGGAACTTGCCCGATCCGACCACGCAAGCACATTTTTCTGGGTTGAACTTCATGTTGTACTTCCTCAAGATTTTGAATGTTTCATGAAAATGAGTTAAATGGTCCTCTGTGTGTAGGGAATTAACTAACATATCGTCAATGTAAACTTCCATTGATTTACCTATCCGTTCCTTGAACATTTTGTTAACTAGGCATTGGTATGTAGCTCCTGCATTGTTTATCCCGAAGGGCATTACATTGTAACAATAAGTTCCATAATTAGTGATAAACGAGGTCTTCTCCTGGTCTTCCGGGTTCATCTGAATTTGATTGTACCTGGAATAGGTGTCGAGAAAGGTAAGGATCTCATGGCCAGCCGTAGCATCGATAATCCGATTGATGTTAGGCAGTGGAAAAGAGTCTTTAGGGCATGCCTTGTTCAAATCCTTGTAATCTACGCACATTCTAAGTTTGTTCCCTTTTTTAGGGACTACAACTACATTGGCTAACCATTCGGGGTACTTTACCTCCCGAATGGACCTTGTTTTAAGAAGTTTAGTTACCTCATCCTTCATGAATGCATGCTTCACCCCCGACTAGGGTCTTTTTTTTTGCTTTACCGATTTTAATCTGGGATCGAGGCTTAGGAAGTGTGTTGTTATTTTCGATGGGATCCATGTCATGTCTAAGGGGGACCAAGCAAAACAATTCATATTATCGATAAGAAATTGAATGAGTTTTTTCCTGAGTTCAGGGGTTAGCCCCGTTCCCAGGTATACCTTTCGTTCAGGTAGATGGTCGATCAGTATCATCTGTTCCAGCTCATCGACCGTTGACTTGGTTGCATCTGATTCTTCGGGAACAATGAAGGTTCGAGGAGTAAGGAAGTCCTCTTATTCTTCTTCGATTACATGTTTCTCTGATTCGGTCAAGGCTGGGGACGGTAATTGCTATTTGGCTGTCTGCTTATCTTTGCTGCTCGATTTTTCCGAGGTCGAAAGTGATGATACCGGCGTCACCTCATCATGTGCAGGTACAATCTGGTCCTGCAGGTCAAGCTGCTCTACGACCCTTGATCTGATTATGTTTGTCGAACTACTTGGATCCAATAGAACATGTTTAACTTGAATTTTAGTTAAAAAAAATAGAAATTACCAGGGCGTCGATGTGCGGTTGAGAAATGCCCTTCGCTTCTTTGTCGTTGAATGATAGGATGTCTTCGGGGACATAACTCAGAGTTCTCTTTTCTCTGGTGATCGACACCTTGGTACGTGATCACGCTCAACTATGTCTTATAAAAAGACTAAACGGGCGCTGCAAATATAATCTGG
>MDKI01166856.1:0-16092 GCA_005239505.1 Nicotiana paniculata
CCCAAATAAATATAGATCTTAGTAGATTTTTCTTGAAGAGACATTAAATTTGATTGGATTTTGGGAAGCCAATGATAGTTTCTAGTTCTTCAGAATTTTACCTCGTGGCTTTTGATTCTTTCGATTCAATAATTGTATCCGAAATTATTTGTGTAATTGTCCATGGCTATTAATGAACCTTCTTCCTCATAGTCTTCAATTATCCATCCCGCACCTATCTTTTCTTTTCTAGTTGTCAGGTGTGGTATCGTTGTAAACAATCTCGTGGGTGTTTTACCCCTGCTTTTCCTAACCTTCATTCTTCTCCTGTGGAAATTTTCAATTTTTCAAGGTGATTCCTTACATGTTCGAGAAGGTTCGGATCTTTTTTAGCCCGTGAAGAAAATCCCGTAACTCTTTGCTCATACCTATTTTTGACTTTCATTTGAACATCCGTGCCTTTCTTCATTTAAGGCTCGGTGCTGCATATCATTCTCGTGGGATAGTCGGGAATTCTCAGAGGTGTTCTATCCGCTCGTCTTGTTTCTTGATATGTTTCTGTCAAGTTAGAAATTGTGCAAATTAAAATTACCTGATGTACCTGAACTTCATGTCTTAGTACTGTTTGGCGTAGATTCTTTAATAAGTTTCGGTACTAATAGTTGTGGTACCAATATGTCGATGTACATTCTCCATTTTTCTCTGCTTGTTTCTTATATATTAGTATCATGGCTATTATTGCCTTTTCCTTTATCATGGTAAAGCCATCTCAAGCTTGGTTGTCCTCAACTGTGTTGATTGGAAAATTTCGGCCATGATGAAGGTTTAAACTGAAAGCTAGCAAATATCAACAAAAATTGTTAGTATCTTTGGTTGAATAGCAAATTTTCTTGAGTTCCCCGTAACCGAACCAAACTGTTTAACCCAAAAAATAGTTTTCAAGGTCAAAGCAATAATTTTATGTGACGGGCCACAAGCAACCGATTCAATTCGAAAGATATAATTTTTTATAATGCAAAGTGATAGAGAAGTGCAAAATAAATTCATTGACAGACAATATAATAAAAATAAAGCAGAGAAGAAATAATTCTTATTGAATAATCCTTGACAGGATGTTGAGCCGAACGGAGCTTGAAGGGCCAAATTATGGCTAGCTTGGGAGCAAGATGATATGAATTACAATGTACAGAATTGTAGAGAACAAAGTTTGATCCCCCAATTGTGATAAAACTATGTCTATTTATAGGGATAAATCTAAGTAACCATTCTCCTTGAATAATGGGTTTGTTATGAGCATTTACTCAACCCATCCATTACTTTTGGAAGACTTGTAACAACTATGTAAATGCTGGAATTTCGTAACTATGAGTTAATTTCGTAACTGATGAGTTAATTCCATAACTGATGAGTCAATCTCGTGGCTGATGAGTTACTCCCATACCTGTTGAGTCAATCTCGTGCTTGCTGATTCAATCTCATGCATGTTGAGTCAATCTCGTGCCTTTTGAGTCAATCTTGCAATTGATTGCCTTGTTCTGACCGTTACAATCATTTATTGCATTTATCGCACGTTACATAATTGATTAGTAATGATGATAAATCCCATATACTCCGGGATTAATTGATTCCTTCCTCATTTGTAATTATGAGATATTCTCCCGCACCTGTTCCGAGCTATTTATGATGACCAGTTCCGAGGCTATCAGGCACGATATGAGTATGTTCGGTCCCGGGGGTGTTTCACATATCATCTTGTATGTCATTCTTTACTTTTCTCCAAGCTTTGCTGACACGTGCTGCCCTTTAATAGACGCACAGGACGAGTCTATTTTTCGCCAATACAGGGTGCCTTACACCTTCCCCTCGGTCAACAGAATTCCTTACTCAGTCTTCTGTTTTCGTAGACCATGAATTAGGAGTCAAATCTTCCTTTCGATAAGGGATTCAATAAGAGGTGACTTGGAACACCAAAACTCAATTCCAAGTGGAGACTCTAAATAATAAATAACCCCTTTTCAAAATGTCACCTCAATTTGAAAAACTCTTCTAACTCAACCTCGTAATAGGGTTGCGAAGGAAAAAAAGGTGTGACAAATAGCAAGAAGGAGAAGGGCAAGGCTGCAGACGACGTGCATCTACCTCGCAAATCTCCGATAAGATCCAATGAAATGAATCAGCTCTCACTCAGCTCTGGCACCTGGATCTGCACACAAGGTGCAGGGAGTAACGTGAGTACACCAACTCAGTAAGTAACAATCCCAAAATATGGGCTGAGAGGTAGTGAATGTCACGACCCAAATTCCTAAATGAGGTCGTGATGGCGCCCAACAGCAGGGTCAGGCAAGCCGACTCTTAATTTACTAAAGGTTCCTTCTTATTAGTTTAAACACTTTAAAATATACTCAGTTTTTAAAAGTTAAAACATGATTTGACAAGGATAATTAGCCAGTTTTACTCAAAACAGTCATGATGAGGAATGAGCCAATATGTATATATACAGGACCGTAAACCAAAATAACAACTACGTGTGTGCCAGGAACTAGTGTCACAAGTCCTACGGGCATAATAAAAAAATATACAAAACATAATATACAATCCCACTGTCTGAAAGGAATAGACGGGAAATAAGCAAAAGACAAATCCAAGGTGCCGCCAAGGATCGTCAGGAGGAGAAGCTCACCATGAAGTCGGGTCCAACTGAGATCAAAATCGAGATCCGGTCTGATAACCAGATGCACCAGCCTCAGAATCTGTATAATTAAGTATAGAAGTGCAGCATGAGTACAAAAACAAATATGCACCCAGTGAGTATCCTGCCTAACCTCGAAGAGGTAGTGACGAGAGGTAGACGTGATACTTACTAGGGTCAACATTTCTAAATAACATGATTTAATGGGAACTAGGCAGGCATAACAGTCGTAGAAATCACAAAGAGATAAATCATCAAGTATAGCTGTATTTACCATTGCATGTCAAATTTTTCTAGCACATAATGTACTAAACTCCCTTATTAACATGAACAAGTCTGTACAATTACAACAATTCCCAGTAAATCATACAGCACATAATAGGCCGGACACGTACGGCCGAAACGTTGCAAAAAAAATAAATGTGCACTGCCGAGGGTCGAACGACTCGAACCATAGATACATCTATTACCCCGCTCGTGGATCGAACATGCGATGCAATTGACATAATAGTAGGGCTATTCCGCTCACGAGTCATACATGTGACGCGGTGCCGCATACATACATAAAATCATCAAATTTTAGGTAATTATCTGAGATTATTCTTTAAGGCAAGAACCTAAGCAATATAGCATGGATCACAACTTCCTAATATTCTCATGCAAAATCAAGGACCATAAGCAATTCAAAATACATTTAGGAATACATGTAAGGTACATATAAGCATGCTCGTGAGTCCTAGAACTACCCAACATAACATAGTAGTAGCTACGCACGGACTCTCGTCACTTCGTGCGTGTGTAGCCCCGCAAATAAGAACATGCAATTATTTGTAATCACCTATGGGGACAATTCCCCCATTACAAGGTTAGAAAGGAGACTCACCTCGTGTTGAACCTACTCCCTAGACCAAGAACGCGCTCGAAACTCCGAACTCTACACCCGATGACTCGAAACTAGACAAATGTTATACAAATTTATTAATTATGCTCAAAATATGGAAATTCTCCTACTCATTTAGTAAATTTCCCATTCTTGAAGAAATTCTAAAATCCAACCTCGGGCCCACAGCTCGGATTCCAAAAATTCTCGAAGGAAACACTTACACATAGCCTAAGGATCATTAATATACGATTTCTACTTGATTTCATCGCTACTTCACATGTAAATTCTTAATTATCGAAAGCCCTAGGTTACTACCCCATTCTTGATTTTTCACTAATTTAGGTAGTTAATTAATCTAGTATTCCATGCATGAAGCTAATATTAGAGTAGAATTTACTTACCTTCAATAACCAGGTCGTTTGCCCCTCTAAAATGGTGGAAATCGCCCCAAGGAAGAAGAAGAAGATAAGGGAAATGAGTTAATTCCCGTGTATAAAAACACACTGTCTGAATAGCGGTTCTGCACCTGCGGCTCGAGGACCACACCTGCGAGCAAGGGCTCGCACCTGCGGAAATGGACTAGGAAGCCTAGGCCCGCACCTGCGCAGTGGAGACTGCATATGCGGCTCCGCTCTTGCGGAATTTTGTTCGCACCTGCGAGAATTGGCCTGACCACTGGGGGTCGCACCTGTGAGGCTGGGACTGCAGGAGCGGTCCCGCACCTGCGACTGGGCAGGAGCGATCCCGCACCTGCGACTGGGCAACTGCACCTGTGGTCACACCAGAACAGGTGCACCAGCAGCTATTGCAGCTGGTTTTTTGGCCTCGTGTGGTGTCAGGGAGGCACCTGGGCCCACCCGAGCCCTCGTCCAAATATACCAACGAGTCCCAAATCATAATACAGACTCGCTCGAGCCGTCGGAACACCCAACAATGCTAAAACTCAAAATCACACCTCAAAACCCCTAGAACCAAACTTAGGAACTTTAAGTTTTCTAGACTTCACTAACAACGCGCCGAAACGACCTATACTAATCGGAGTGACACCAAATTTTGCAGGCAAGTCATAAATGACATAACAGAACTATTCCCGATCTCGAAATTCCTTCGGACCTCGATATCACAAAAACACGTCCCAAACCATAATAGGAACTTAAGGAACTGTGGGCGCCGAAACGCTCCCGGGTCATCAGAAACCCATTCCGAACATACGCCCAGGTCCGAATCATCATACGAATCTACCGGAATCGTCGAAACTCGATTCCGAGGTCGTTTACTGAAAATGTTGACCGAAGTCAAACTTGGCCTTAAAGGCCAACCTTAAGGAACCAAATGTTTCTATAGCACTCTAAACACCTCCGAATCTCGGACCACCAGTCCTCGCAAGTCATAAATCATGATAAGCCGCTATGGAAAGTTTCATTTAGGGGGACGGGGTCCGATAACACAATACGACCGGTCAGGTCGTTACATTCTCCACTTCTTAAACAGACGTTCGTCCTCGAACGGGTCTAGAATCATATCTGGAGTGCTGAATAAGTGTGGATATCTGCTCCGCATGTCCTCCTCAGACTCACAGGTCACCTCCTCTACTGGTTGGCCCTTCCACTGGACCTTTACGGTAGAAACTCTCTTGGACCTCAACTGGCGGTCCTGTCTATCAATAATAGCAACTGGCTCCTCCTCGTAGCCCAAATTGTCATCCAACTTAATAGTGCTGAAATCAACCACGTGAGAGAAATCGGCGTGGTACTTCCGAAGCATGGATACATGAAAAACTGGATAAAATCCTGATAAGCTGGGAGGTAAGGCCAGCTCATAAGCAACCTCCCAAACTCGCCTCAACACCTCGAAGGGACTTATAAACCTCGGGCTCAGCTTGCCCTTATTCCCAAACCTCATAATACCCCTCATAGGCGAGACTTTCAACATGACCCTATCTCCCTCCACAAATGATAAATCACGCGCCCTCTGATCCGCGTAACTCTTCTGTCTGGACTGTGCTGTGCGGAGCCTCTCCTGAATCAACTTCACTTTCTCCAAAGCCTCCCTCACCAGGTCGGTGCCATATAACTTAGCCTCGCCAGGCTCAAACCACCCAATAGGAGAACGACATCGATGATCATACAAAGCCTCAAATGGTGCCATCTCAATGCTGGACTGATAACTATTATTGTAAGCAAACTCGGCCAAAGGCAAGAACTGGTCCCACTGGCCTCCGAAGTCAATCACACATGCCCTGAGCATGTCCTCCAATATCTGAACTGTACGCTCCGATTGACCATCAGTCTTAGGATGAAATGTTGTGCTGAGGTCTATCTTGGTACCCATCTCACTATGTAATGCTCTCCAGAAGTGCGATGTGAACTGAGGACCTCGATCTGATATAATGGACACTAGCACACCATGCAACCGGACTATCTCCCGAATGTAGATCTGGTCCAACATCTCAGAAATATAAATAGTAGCTACTGGAATGAAATTCGCCGATTTGGTCAATCTATCCACAATGACCCAAACCGCGTCAACCTTCCGCAAAGTCCGAGACAACCCAACCATGAAGTCCATAGTGATGCGCTCCCATTTCCACTCAGGAATGGGCATCTACTGAAGTAGGCCTCCTGGCCTCTGGTGCTCATACTTCACCTAATGGCAATTAAGACAC
Source organism: Nicotiana paniculata (assembly GCA_005239505.1). Taxonomy (NCBI): domain Eukaryota; kingdom Viridiplantae; phylum Streptophyta; class Magnoliopsida; order Solanales; family Solanaceae; genus Nicotiana; species Nicotiana paniculata. Next base: position 6,217 of record MDKI01166856.1, read on the forward strand.
CTAGCCACATACTCCACAATGTCCTTCTTCATTCTCCTCCACCAATAATGCTGCTTCAAATCACGATACATCTTCGTGGCACCCGGATGAATAGAATACCGAGAACTGTGTGCCTCCTCTAGAATCCTCTCCCTCAGGCCATCAACCTTAGGAACACATATGCGACCCTGAAGTCTCAAAACACCATCCTCGCTAATAATAACCTCCTTGGCCCTACCCTGAACCACTGTTTCTCGTAGCTCAGCCAAACACGGATCGCCACACTGCCGAGCCTTAATCTCCCCCAATAACGAAGACTGAGCAACCACATATGCAAGAACTCGACGAGGCTCTGAAAGGTCTAATTTCACCAGGAGATTAGCCAAGGACTGAATGTCCAAGGCTAGAGGTCTCTCCTATGCTGAAATATAAGCCAAGCTACCCATACTCACCGCCTTCCTGCTCAATGCATCTGCTACTCGTTTGCCTTGCCCGGGTGATAAAGAATGGTGATATCATAATCCTTCAACAACTCAAGCCACCTGCGCAGCCTCAAATTAAGATCCTTCTGCTTGAACAAGTGCTGCAAGCTATGGTGGTCTGTATAAACCTCACAGGACACTCCATACAAGTAGTGCCTCCAAATCTTAAGAGCATGAACAATCGCCACCAACTCCAAATCGTGCACAGGGTAATTCTTCTCATGAACCTTCAGCTGGCGCGAAACATAAGCAATAACTCTCCTCTCCTGCATCAATACACACCCCAAGCCAACGCGTGAAGCGTCGCAATATACTGTATACTCCTAGAATCAGAAGGCAATACTAGAACTGGTGTTGAGGTCAATGTTTTCTTGAGCTTCTGAAAGCTCTCCTCACACTCGCCAGACCATCGAAATGAGGCATTCTTCTGAGTCAATCTATTCAATGGAGCTGAAATAGAAGAGAACCCCTCCACAAATCGGCGATAATAGTCTGCTAGGCCCAAAAAGCTCCTGATCTCTATAGCTGAAGTAGGACGCGACCAACTCTGAACCCCCTCAACCTTATGAGGATCAACCTTGATACCCTCTCCGGATACCACATGCCCCAAGAATGACATAGAATCCAACCAGAACTCACACTTGGAGAACTTAGCATATAGCTTCTGTTCTCGCAAAGTCTGGAGCACAACTCTTAAATGTTGCTCGTGATCCCCCAGACTACGTGAGTAAATCAAAATGTCATCAATGAAGACAATGACAAAGGGATCAATATACGTCCTGAACACCCTATTCATCAAGTCCATGAATGCCGCTGGAGCATTAGTCAACCCAAAGGACATTACCAGGAACTCATAATGGCCATATCCCGTACGAAAAGCAGTCTTCGAAACATCTGAAGCCCGAATCCTCAACTGATGATACCCCGACCTCAAATCAATCTTAGAAAACACACGAGCACCCTACAACTGGTCAAACAAATCATCGATACGCGGCAAAGGATACTTGTTCTTAATGGTAACTTTGTTCAACTGGCGGTAATCAATACACATCCGCATATACCCATCCTTCTTCTTCATAAATAGAACTGGAGCACCCCACGGTGATACACTCGGCATGATGAACCCCTTAGCTAACAAATCCACAAGCTGCTCTTTCAAATCCTTCAACTCTTTCGGAGCTATACGGTACGGAGGAATAGATATAGGTTGCGTGCCTGAAGCTAAGTCAATGCATAAATCAATATCACGAACCGAAGGCATGCCCAGAAGATCCGAAGGAAATACATCAGCAAACTCTCGAACCACTGGCATTGAATCAATCATCGGGGACTCGGTGGTGGTGTCCTGCACATAAGCAAAATAGGCCAGACATCCCTTCTTGACCATATGTCGAGCCTTTAAGAATGAAATAGCCCGGCTGGCTGTACTAACTGAGGAACCTCTCCACTCCAGCCTAGGCGACTCGGGCATGGCTAGAGTAACTGTCTTGGCATGGAAATCTAGCACGACATGATAAGGAGATAGCCAATCCATTTCTAAAATAATCTCGAAATTAACCATGTCGAGCAATAAGAGATCCGCTCGAGTCTCAAATCCATAAAACAAAATCACACAGGACCAAATCCGGTCTACAATCACAAAATCGCCCATGGGAGTGGACACATAAATAGGAGAACCCAAGGACTCACGAGGGACATCCAGAAAATGAGCAAATAAGATCGAAACATAGGAATAAGTGGATCTTGGATCAAATAACACTGATTCCTCTCTACCACATACTGTAATAATACCTGGGATCACGGCGTCTGAGGCCATTACATCTGATCTGGCCGGGATAACATAGACTCTAGCTGGAGCACCGGAAGACTGAGCCCTGCCAGAATGAACAGGAGTTGGCTGACCTCTGCTGGCATGAATAGGGGATGGTAGAGCTCCCCCTGCCTGGCCTCCACCTCTCGGACGACCTCTACCAGTCCGCCCTCCACCTCTGGGTGGACGAATCACCGGTGCTGGAAATGTAGGCTGATAGCTTTGCTTAACGACCTTGCCCCGAAACCTGGGACAAGTCCTCCTCATATGGCCCGGGTCCCCACACTCATAACATTTGGCTGGTGGCATGGCCTGCTGCCCTGAAGAAGGACCCTGGACATCTAGGGGACGGTGAGAACTCTCCGGCATGGCACTGCACTAAGGAATACAAGACCCCTGATGACCGGAATACCCGCCTGAGGAACCCTGAATGGCTGGTGGGCGGTAGGAGCTCTCTGGCATGGCGCTGAAATAGGGCCTCACTGGAGCACCACGGGGAGGTGGCGGAGGAGCTGAATATGGAGGCCTGCTAGACTGGCCTCTACCGAACTGACCTTTACCCCTGGCTAGGGCACCTCTGAAATCTCCTGAAAATCTAGCCCTCTTATCCTGTTGACCTTGTTCTCTGCCCCTCGAACGATAACCCTCAATCAGGCGAGCTATCTCGACCAAAAGCTGATAGGGAGTCTCCATCTCCACCTCTCGGGCCATGTTGGCCCTAATACCCGAGTGCAGCCCTGCTACAAATATCCGCACTCTCTCAGCATCAGTAGGCAATATCATAAGGGCATGACGGGACAACTCAGAAAACCTGGCCTCGTAATTTTCCACTGACATTTGTCCCTGCTCCAGCTGCTCAAACTTATATCGCAGCTCTTCCCTCTCGGAGGGTGGAATATACCTGTCCAGGAACAGCTGAGTGAACTGCTCCCAAGTGATGGTAGGGGAACCTGCTGGCCTACCCAGGATGTAGGACTGCCACCATCTGCGGGCCCTGACCTCAAGCTGGAAAGTAGTGAAGTCCACTCCATGGGACTCCAGTATCCTCATGTTGTACAGTCTGTCCCTGCACCTATCAATAAATTCCTGGGAATCCTCGCCCTTCTCACTCCCTGAAGATAGGAGGGTGCAATCGGGTCCATCTATCCAGTAACTTTTACGGATCATTGTCCGCAGCTGGTCTGAGCTCAGGTGCTGCTGCTACTGGCTGGGCTCCACCCACGGGCAGTGTACCCGGGGTAGGATGAAGTGCTGATGTTTGGCCTGCAGCTTGGGCAGTAGGGGTCTGAGCTCCCCCTCCTGCCTGAGATGTGGCAGGATCCGTTGGAAATAAACCAGCATGGGACATAGTGTCCATGAATCGCATCATACGGCCCATGATCTCCTGGAATTCTGGCGCCGTCATAAAGTCTACTGGAGCGGGACCTGCTGGGGGCACCTCACCCTTCTCCTCTATAGTGGGGTCCTCTGGTGGTACAAATGGAATAGCTCGGGGACGCCTTCGTCCCCTACCTCGAGTTGGTGCCCTCCTCCGACCTCTGCCACGACCGCGAACAACGGGGGTAGCAGCCTCTCCCGGATCTGGAAAATCGGATGTATGCATCCTCACCATCTGCTAGAGAATAGAAGAACGAAATTTAATAAACCATTGATTGCACGATAGAATAAAAATAAGGAGAGGTTTTCCTAACACCCTATAGCCTCCCGAAGATAAGTACAGACGTCTCCATACCGATTCACAAGACTCTACTAGGTTTGCCCGTGACTTGTGAGACCTAACTGAACCTAGTGCTATGATACCATGTTGTCACGACCCAAAATCCTAACTGAGGTCGTGATGGCGCCTCTTAATTTACTAAAGGTTCTTTCTTATAAGTTTAAACACTTTAAAATATACTCAGTTTTAAAAGTTAAAACATGATTTGACAAGGATAATTAGCCAGTTTTACTCAAAACGGTCATGATGAGGAATGAGACAATATGTATATATACAGGCCCGTAAACCAAAATAACAACTACATGTGTGCCAGGAACTAGTGTCACAAGTCCTACGGGCATACTAACAGAATATACAAAACATAATATAAAATCCCACTATCTCAAAGAATAGACGGGAAATAAGCAAAAGAAAACTCCAAGGTGCCGCCGAGGATCGTCAGGAGGAGCAGCTCACCATGAAGTCAGGTCCAACTGAGATCAAAATCGAGATCCGGTCTGATAACCAGATGCATTAGCCTAAGAACATGTATAATTAAGTACAGACGTGCAACATGAGTACATCAACAAATATGTACCCAGTGATTATCCCGCCTAACCTCGAAGAGGTAGTGATGAGAGTTAGACGTGATACTTACTAGTGTCAACATTTCTAAATAACATGATTTAATGTGAACTAGGCAGGCATAACAGTCGTAGAAATCACAAAGAGATAAATAATCAAGTATAGTTGTATTTACCTTTGGATGTCAAATTTCGCTAGCACATAATGTACCAAATTCCCTTATTAACATGAACTAGTTTGTACAATTACAACAATTCCCAGTAAATCATACAACACATAATAGGCTGGACACGTACGACCGAAACGTCGCAAAAAAAATAAACGTGCACTGCCGAGGGTCGAACGACTCGAACCATACATGCATCTATTACCCCGCTCGTGAATCGAACATGCGACGCGGTTGACATAATAGTAGGGCTATTCCGATCACGAATCATACATGTGATACGGTGCCGCATACATACATAAAATCATCAATTTTTAGGGAATTATCAGAGATTATTCTTTAAGGAAAGAACCTAAGAAATATAACATGGATCACAACTTCCTAATATTCTCATGCCAAATCAAGGACCATAAGAAATTCAAAATACGTTTAGGAATACATGTAAGGCACATATAAGCATGCTCGTGAGTCCTAGAACTACCCAACATAACATAGTAGTAGCTACGCACGGACTCTCGTCACTTCGTGCGTGTGTAGTCCCCGCAAATAAGGACATGCAATTATTTATAATCACCTATGGGGACAATTCCCCCCTTAGAAGGTTAGAAAGGAGACTCACCTCGTGTCGAACCTACTCCCCGGACCAAGAACGTGCCCGAAACTCCGAACTCTACACCCGAGGACTCGAAACTAGCCAAATGTTATACAAATTTATTAATTATGCTCAAAATATGGAAATTCTCCTACTCATTTAGTAAATTTCCCATTCTTGAAGAAATTCTAAAATCCAACCCCGGGCCCACAGCTCGGATTCCAAAAATTCTTGAAGGAAACACTCACCCATAGCCTAAGGATCATTAATATACGATTTCAACTTGATTTCATAGCTACTTCACGAGTAAATTCTCAATTATAGAAAGCCCTAAGTTACTACCCCATTCTTGATTATTCACTAATTTAGGTAGTTAATTAAGCTAGTATTCCATGCATGAAGCTAATATTAGAGTAGAATTTACTTACCTTCAATAACCAGGTCGTTTGCCCCTCTAAAATGGTGGAAATCGCCCCAAGGAAGAAGAAGAAGATAAGGGAAATGAGTTAATTCCCGTGTATAAAAATACACTGTTTGAATATCGTTTCTGCACCTGCGGCTCGAGGCGCACATGCGGTCTCGCAGTTGCGAGCAAGGGCTTGCACCTGCGGAAATGGACTAGAAAGCCTGGGCCCGCACCTTCGTAGTGGAGACCGCACCTGCGACTCCGCTCCTGCGGAATTTTGTCCGCACCTGCGAGAATTGCCCTGACGACTGGGGGTCGCACCTGGGAGGTGCGACTGGGCAACCGCAACTGCGGTCACACCAGAACAAGTGCACCAACAGCTTTTGCAGCTGGTTTTTTGGCCTCGTGTGGTGTCCGGGATTCACCTGGGCCCACCCGAGCCCCCGTCCAAATATACCAACGAGTCCCAAATCATAATACGGACTCGCTCGGGCCTTCGGAACACCCAAAACAACGCTAATACTCAAAATCTCACCTCAAAACCCCTAGAACCAAACTTAGGAACTTTAAGTTTTCTAGACTTCGCTAACAACGCGCCTAAACGACCTATACTACTCGGAATGACACCAAATTTTGCAGGCAAGTCATAAATGATATAACGAAACTATTCCCGATCTCGAAATTCCGTTCAGGCCTCGATATCGCAAAAACACGTCCCAAACCATAATAGAAACTTAAGAAACTCTTATTTTAATGTTGGGCGCCGAAACGCTCTTGGGTCATCAGAAACCCATTCCGAAAATATGCCCAGGTCCGGAATCGTCGAAACTTGATTCTGAGGTCGTTTACTGAAAATGTTGACCGAAGTCAAACTTGGCCTTAAAGGCCAACCTTAAGGAACCAAATGTTCCTATAGCACTCTAAACACCTCCGAATCCCGGACCACCAGTCCCCGTAAGTCATAAATTATGATAAGCCGCTATGAGAAGTTTCATTTAGAGGGACAGGGTTCGATAACGCAAAATGACCGGTCGGGTCGTTATAGTGACGAACTAAACCTCCACATTTACAACATAACCAATGTACAGAAATTTAGGCATGCTTTCAGTTAATTAGACAGTTCAAGGTGATAAGACAAGTACAGTTCTGAACAGTTTAACATATATAACTCAATGTATTCTACATGCCAATGCATCAGCAGTATGAAATGCACAATGTTCTCCCATTCTCGAATACTCGTTCACTCAGTACTGTATATGGATCTCATGGCCCAGGGAAGATCCATCCCATAATATATACACATCAAACATAAGTCACTCAGTACTGAGGAAAAACGGGCCAATCCAGCCTCATGGAGAAAATCCATCTCCGAACATAAACACTTCGGAAAAGATCCATGTTCAGGGAAGATCCATCCCTCAAATATCATTGCGCTCACTGGGGGTGTGTTACGGACTGCGGAGGGGCTCCTACAATCCAAGCGCTATAATAAACCATATCCAGGCATAATCAATATAACATGTTGCGGCGTGCAGCCCGATCCCATAACTGACACTCAATATCAAGCTCTCGGCCTCACTCAGTCATCACTCTCCAGTCTCGCTCACATGAGCTCACAATGCATGAACTAGCCCGAATCAATGATACAATTTGTAAAACAATAATTACCGAGACTGAGACATAATATGATATGCAATGACAGGACTGAGTATATAATATCAATAAAACACATGAGATGACAGAAATAAATGACCACTCGGGTCTCAACAATGTCGATGTGAAGCCTTAACATAATATCTAGCATGATTTCTAGTATGGTTTGCATTAAGACGACCGCTCGGGTCTCAATAGTATCAGCGTGAAGCCTAAACATAATGTCTAGCATGATTTCTAGCATGTTTACCTTAATCACATTGATAGAATGCACAAATATCAACAAGAAAGAACCACTAAACGGTGACATGGAATGAACCAGGACACAAGTCTTACGATGCACGCCCACACGCCCGTCACTTGGCATGTGCGTCACCCAATTCTATTCATATAACACGTAGTTCGGGGTTTCGAACCCTCATAACCAAGTTTGGAAGTGTTACTTACCTCAATCAAGCTAAAACTCTACTCTACAATGCCCTTGCCACTCGACTCGGCCGCAAATCGCCCTGAATCTAACCGAAATCAGTATTATATCATTAATATATGCAAACGGAATGAAGCCCACATCAAAATTATCAAATTACATCACAAATCCCGAATCCGGCCAAACCCAACCTCCGGGCCCACATCTCGAAATCCGATAAAAATCGCAAAACTAGAATCCTTACACTCTCACGAGTCAATACATACCAAATACATCAAAATCCGACGACAAATGACCCCTCAAATCGTTGAATCAAAGTCTCAAATTTCCAAGCCCTAACCCCTCAAAATATACCATTAAATTCACTAATTTCATGCTTAATTAGTCAAATACCAACATAGAATCGAGTATTGAGTTCAAAATCATTACCTCAAGGTGTTATCCCTCGAATCCCTCTTCAATTTCCTCTCAAAAAGCTCCAAGTCCGAACACAAATGATGGAAAAATGGCCAAATTTCGTGAAGGCATGTATTTATAGGTTCTGCCCAGTGATTGCCGCATCTGCGGCCCTTTCCTCGCACCTGAAATCCCAGGTGTTCACCTACGATTCCTACTTAACAGGCCAATTTCCGCACCTGCGCTCCACCTACCGCATTTGCGGGCTCATAGGTGCGGCCAAACTTCCACATCTACGGATTCTCCCCAGCTGACCCATTTCTGCATCTGTGATGGCTATAATGCACCTGCGGCCACTCTTCCGCATCTGCGGAACACCAGAACAACATACACCAACAGCCTTTTTCCAACTTGCAAACTCTCCGACGACCATCTGAAATCATCCCGAGCCCCTCGGGGTCCCAACTAGAAACACCAACACCTCATATAACATCACCCAAACTTAGTCAAACCCTCGGAACACTCAAAATAACATCAAAAGACCAAATTGATCTATAGTTCAAGCCTAAGGATTTCTAAACTTCCGAAATTCGCCAACGATGCCGAAACCAACCATACCACGTCCGAATGACCTGAAAATTTGCACACACATCCCAAATGACTCTATAGACCTATTGTTGACCCAAGTCACTGCATAGTTTTGAAGATTGACAAATGTCTGACCAGTTGAACTAGGTCCATCAGAGCACACATACTTGACCTGACGTGTTGGCACATGAACCGTATATGCATACGAGATGAATGCGATTATGAAGTATCAATGAACAAAGAGAGTGTCTCCTAATACGAAAAGGTTGCAAATTGATAAGAGAATAGAAGTTGAATTCAGCAAAGACAGTAACGAAGGAAGAAAGTTGAGTTTAATAAGAACTCTTTCTGCCAAGAAGAGTTGTACCAGAACTGAACGACAAACTCAACAACTGACTCTATAAATAATTGAAGTATTCTTGCTTGAATTATCAACACACAAGTGCAGAAGTGAATCAAGATCTGAAAGCAAAATTCCCAAAGATTTTGCAAGCAGAATTACTGTGCGATACAAAGGCTACAGACCAGCTAGAAGAACCAGTTCCATCTGTTTTTCGTTGAGTCTAGTTGGTTGTAGTAGGAGATTTAATATTGTATCTTTTCAGCTTTATTAGAAGCAATTGTAATAGGTACACATTGTTCAAGTTAGAGTTAACTTGAAGCTTTTCGCAATTAGCTAGAGGCTAGGTTGCTACGAAGGGATTAGAGTTAGTCCTAGGATTACAAAAGAGTTTATTTTGTAAGTCCGTTTGGCTCAGAGTTTTAGTGAAGAGTTTGAGAAAATCCTACTGAGGAGTAGGTCGTGGTTTTTTCACATTTTGAGCCAAGTATTTTCCACGTAAGAATCTCTGTGTTTTTACTTTACTGCTTTTATTATTCTGCAACAGCAGAAGTTGGAACACCAAGAAGAACCAGGCTCTTCTAGAGAGACAGCACTCAAAAAATTGGACACCACACAAATCACCACCCCCGCCCCTTCTTGTGTGGTATTGAAGTATAAAACATCAATTGGTATCAGAGCAGGTTATCCTTTAAAGGTTAACACCTTGGAGAAGATCAAGATGAGTGCACCACCTGGAAACTGGGAGGGTCAATC
>MDKI01109006.1:0-15389 GCA_005239505.1 Nicotiana paniculata
AATAGGAAAAACTCCCTTATTACCCTTCATTAATCAAGGGTAGTGAAAAAGGAGGTGTGACAACCATTATAGATTCTGCCCCAGTCTCAACTGTTGGGGAAATGTGAATTTTTATTTTGGGTGTGACTGAACCCCAGAGTGAGGCTGCCTATGTATCCTTTCTGAATCAAGTCGAACGTTGTTTAAGGAAACATTTTGTTTTTGTTTTTATTGATTTTGATTTTTTACATCTAATTTTTAGGTTCCAAAGAGGGTAATCAAAGAAGAGTAACCGGCTCAAAAGGTTTACAAAAGGTTGATAGTATTTGGGTAGCGAGAATGAAAGCCTTCGTCATCCCAATCGGAGAGTAAGACCGGGGTTAAATATAATACCTTTTGACCGCATCTGCATTGATAGCTGTTTCAGGGTCATTTCCTTCAATATCTCCTAAGTACAATGCCCTTTTCGGCAATGGTTTCCTTATAATATATGGACCTTTCCAATTTGGAGAGAACTTTCATTTTTCTTCCTCATGATGCGGGAGAATACGCCTTAGAACGAGTTGTCCTACTTCAAATTTTCTAGGCCGCACTTTCTTGTTGTAAGCGCGGGACATTCTTTGTTGGTACAACTGCCCATGACAAAGTGCGGCCATCCTTTTTTCATCAATCATAGTTAATTGTTCCAGCCGGGTTTTGACCCATTCATCATCCTAGATCTCAACTTCAACAATGATTCGAATAGAGGGAATTTGGACTTCTGCAGGTTTTATGTCTTAGTTCCATAAACCAATAAGTAAGGCGTATCCCCAACTGATGTGCGCACGGTCGTGCGATATCCCATTAATGCAAAAGGCAACTTCTCATGCCATTGTCTAGAACTTTTGATCATTTTCCTGAGGATCTTCTTGATGTTTTTGTTTACCGCTTCAATGACGCCATTGGCTTTGGGTCGGTAAAGGGTAGAATTGTGATGCGTAATTTTAAACTGCTCGCATACCTCCCTCATCAAGTGACAATTCAGATTTACAGCATTATCGGTAATGATAGTTTTTGGAATACCAAAACGACAAATAATGTTGGAATGTACAAAGTCCACCACTGCTTTCTTGGTGACGAATTTGAAAGTGACTGCTTCGACCCACTTTGTGAATAATCAATGGCAACCGGGATGAATTTGTTCCCATTTGAGGCTTTCGGCTCGATCGGCCCAATGACATCCATACCCCAAGCAACAAACGGCCAAGGTTCTGACATAGGATGCAACTCTGAAGGCGGTGCATGAATTAGGTCACCGTGTATCTGATACTGATGGCACTTCCGGACAAAACTGAAGTAATCTTTTTCCATGGTCATCCAGTAATAATCTGCCCGTAGGATTTTCTTTGCAAGGACATATCCATTCATGTGGGGCCCACATACTTTCGGATACACTTCGTTCATGATCTTTTTAACTTATTTAGCATCTACACTTGTTAAAAGATTCAGATCTAGAGTTCTATTATACAAAAATTCTCAGCTTAAGGAGAAACTGTTGGCAAGCCTTCTAATGGTTTTCTTTTGGTCTCCATTGGCTTGCTCGGGGTATTCTTTTATTTTCAGGAACCTTTTAATATCATGGTACCATGGTTGGACATCTGGTTCTACTTCAACCGTGTTGCAATGACCATGTCTTTCTCAGATTTGAATCTCCAGTGGGTCAATATGGACATTGCCCGAATATGGCAGCATTGCAGCTAAGGTATCCAGTGCATCAACTAATTCATTGTGGAATAGAGGAATATACATGAATTCAACAGATTTGAACCATTTTCTGAGATCTTCCATATATTTTTTGTATGGATAAGCTTGATATCTCGAGTTTCCCATTCACCTTGGGCTTGCCGAATGATCAATTGCCATGTTCATGCCCATGATGCAAGCTTCATATTCAGCAGTGTTATTCGTATTGATGAACTGAAGCCGGGCTGTAGCCGGATAGTGCTGACCAGTGGGCGAAATCAAAATTGCCCTAACCCCCACACCCTTTGCATTTACAACTCCATTAAAGAACATTTTCTAAGTCTTAGTGTCTTCTGGGATTACCTCAACTGAATTTACTTCCTCGTCTGGAAAATAAGTTCCTTGGGGTTGGTATTCGTCATCAACTCAGTTCTCAGCTAAATGATCGGCTAAGGCTTGGGCTTTCATTGCCGTAGGGGTGACATAGACAATGTCGAACTCAGTGAGCAGGATTTGCCATTTGGCTAGCCTTCCCGTGGGCAGCGGTTTTTGGAATATGTACTTTAGAGGGTCCATTCTGGTTATGAGGTATGTGGTATAAGCCAACAAATAATGTCTAAGCTTTTGAGCGACCCAAGTTAAGGCACAACAATTTATTTCCGGCAAAGTGTATTTGGCTTCATAACCAGTAAGTTTCTTGCTCAAATAGTATATGGCTTGCTCTTTCTTCCCGGTCTCATCATGTTGTCCGAGGAAACCCAAAAGAATTCTCCAGGACTGTTAAGTATAATAACATAGGTCTTCCAGGCTCAGGCGGTACCAACACTGGCGGATCAACAAATATTCTTTGATTTTGTCAAAAGCTTCTTGACACTCATCCACCCATTTAATTGCCGCATCTTTCTTCAGCATCTTAAATATGGGCTCACATATGGTAGAAAGCTGAGTGATGAACCTACTGATGTATTCATCCTTCCCAGCAAACTCATGTGTCTCTTTCTTGGTTTTCGGAGGTGGCAGATCTCGGATAGATTTTATCTTTGTTGGATCTAACTCAATACCCCTCTGACTGACTATAAACCCCAAGAGTTTCCCAGATGGAACCCCAAATGCACATTTAGCAGGGTTCAATTTCAAGTCATACCTGCGCAGATGCTCAAAGAATGTTCTCAGGTCTCGCACATAGAGTTCTTGTGTTCTGGACTTAATGATTTTGTCATCAACGTACACCTCGATTTCTTGATGCATCATGTCATGAAAGGTGACGGTCATAGCTCTCATGTAAGTTTCCTCGACGTTTTTCAAACTAAATGGCATGACCCTGTAACAGTAAGTGCCCCATGGAGTGGTGGAAGCTGTCTTTTCTGCATCTTCTTCATCCATTAGGACTTGTGATACCCAGCATAACAATCCACAAAAGACTGTATCTCATGTTTGGCACAATTGTTGACAAGTATGTGCATGTTGGGTAACAGGAAGTTGTACTTAGGGCTTGCTTTGTTCAAATCTCTATAGTCCACACATACTCGGATCTTCCTATCTTTCTTTGGTACTGGGACTACATTGGCCAACCATGTGGAGTATTAGACTACTTGGATCACACCAGCTTTTAGTTGTTTGGCAACCTCTTCTTTAATCGTATCGCTGATGTCTGTTTTGAATTTTCTTTGCTTTTGTTGGATAGGTGGACAACCGGGATAAGTTGGCAACTTGTGTACCACTAGATCAACACTTAGTCCTGACATATCATCGTAAGACCAGGCAAACATGTCTTTAAATTCAAACAAGATTTGGATCAATGCATCTCTAGTTTTTTCCTCGGCGTGAATGCTTATCATGGTCTCCCTGACCTCTTCTGAATTGCCCAAATTAACTGGCTCGATTTCATTTAGGTTTGGCTTAGGATTATTCTCAAATTGTTCCAATTATAAATTTATTTCCCTAAAAGCTTCATCCTCATCATATTCAGGTTCTTGATATATTATTTCACAGTTAGACAGCGTTTTAGACATCTGGGCATGAAGTCCGCAAGCATGTCATGTTATTTAAGTCCATGTTATTAGAACTGAAAAGAGAAAGATAAGAAAAATAGCAAAATCAGAAAGAATAATAGAAAGAGATTCATAGACGCTGAAATATTGATTCCACTTCATTGAATTTGAAGATAGGAGGGTTTACATCAGAATTTAAAAGACAAAAAACTAAAAACATTCGAGTTACACCCTGAAATAACTCGGAATGCAGAAAAAATAGGAAGACTGAACTAACGAGATTCTCGCCTGACTGGGAATGGAATAGCCTTCCAGTTTTGCAGTTTAGTATTGGGCCCCATGTATTGAACCTCAACAGTTCTTGAGCCTTCGCATGGTTGGGCCATGTGGACTTCGTAGAGCATTTGCCTCATTGCTTCACAGATGTCTTCAATTTCATCGGCCGTGAAGGCCTCTTCTTCCTCTTCTATATACCTTGGCTTAACAAATGACCTGGCGAGGTGCAGGACTGGCTGAGGAAGGACCCACCCATTTTTCTTACATTCATTTGCCCATTTTTCATCAGCATGGGTAGCTTGGAAACCTATTCCAAAGAACTTCTTATTGGCAGTCAGGGTGACGGGCTCTGTGACGCCCTGTAAGGATACCTCGAGCCCTTTCCCGGGCTTGTACCCATGTTTGATCATTTCACTGGCGACCATGATTGATGCGTTTGATAAACATGGTTGAGGACATGGGGTTCCTTCTTCGCACTGGTCGGCGACCACAATTTAAAAATCTTGGTAGACGATGTGTTCAGTTCCGTCTCTAGCCTCCAAACATGGGACTGACGGGTCCTAGTAAATTGATTGTTCATCCTTGCCGTGAACAACTATTTCTTGGTTTTCATGTTCGAATTTGACCATTATGGAGAGTAGAGGGCACGGCTCCCGCGACATGGATCCATGGTCTCCCTAAGAGAAACTTATATAAAGTATCCATGTCCAGAACTTGGAATGTTACTTTAAAATCCACGGGGCCAATGGTTAGGATCAAGTCAATTTCCCTTATCGTATCCCGCTTGACGCCGTCAAAAGAACGTACACAAACATTGTTTGGTCTAATCCTTTCCGTCCCGATTTCCATCCTTTGTAATGTTGATACATGCCAAATTTCAATTCCGGAGCCACCGTCTAACATAACCGTACATAATATCCTTCACACTTGACTGTTAAGTGAAGGGCTTTGTTGTGGGAGGCTCTTTCTGGAGGGAAGTCATTTCGGCTGAAGGAGATTTAGTTGACTTCAAAAAATTGCTCTGCCATTCTTTCCAACTGTTCAACCGTGGTCTCAATCGGAACATACGCCTCATTCAGTGTCTTTAGAAGCACCTTCTGGTGTTTGTTTGAGTTGATCAGTAGAGACAAAAGTGAAACTTGGGAGGGATTCTTTCTAAATTGATCAATTACAACATACTCTGAGGTTTTCATCTTCCATAAAAATTCCTCCGCTTCTTCAGCACTAACCGGCTTTTTGAGTGGAAACCGCTTCTGCTTTGTTTTGTTCAATTCTTATGGGTTGTGATACTTCTGAGATTGGTTTGTTTCATTCACTTCTCCCCTAACTTCCTTTCCTTTATATGTGACCACTTCCTGGTTGTAGTTACAAGGGACGACAGTGGGAGATTTCATGGGATTTTTTGGTACGCGGCTAATGATCAAAGGCTCGTCCAGCCTAGGTGGAATGAATGGTCTCCTTGCCACCTAAGTCACTTTTGGTACATACATTTTTGGCATATTTGGCGTGGTTTTCCTCTTTCCAAATCTCTTGGGAGGGCTTAACATGAGCTGTCCCTTCCTGGGGGCTCTTGAGACGTGGAGAATGGCCTCTTTGGCAGGTGTTGCCCTTGTCTTTGTTTCCCCGACCTTTTCTGCATTTTGGGGAATAAAATTTATCTTCTTCTCATTCCTTAATTGTTTTGACACCTCTTTGGGTTTCATTTCGGAGTCAGTGATGGCGATGATAGCTTTTAATGCTGGGTCGAATTCTTTGTCTTCACAGATCATCCCGATGTCCGACCCATTGTTGTGGGCCAGTAATGGGTTGTTGGTTACATTAGGGACTTCCTCATCCCTTAACACTACCACTTTTGCTCTATCATATTCTTGACAGCTCTCTTAAGGGTCGAGCAATCTTCGGTATCATGCCCTTCCTCCCCTAAGTGATAAGCGCACCTGGTACTTGGCATGTAGGATGGAGATTCCGATTTCTGTTTGTTCGGAGGTACAGGCTGTAGCAGGCCCATTTGGACTAATTTTGGGAAGAGACTGGAGTAAGATTCACCGATTGGGGTGAAATCAGTTTTCCTGGGTGGTTCATAGGGACAAGTGTTATATTGATAATTGTTCTGAGGTGGATGAGGATTATATGGAGCTTGGTGACGAGGGTTGTTTCTTGGAGGTAGAGCTCTATTTTTGTTGTAATACTGCTGTGGCCGGGTGTATGACTGGGCATTTATTACTGCATAAGGATGAGGGGCCATAACATAGGTTGCATTCTGGTGGGGGTAATAATGCTGCGGGGTCGTGGAAGACGGACTAGAATGATCCCGGGGCCACCGGGAATTTCTGAAACTTGAAGCCATCATGGACCCCTCTTCTTTTTTATTCCGGCTTGCTAAACCTCCCGAGCCGCTCTGAATGGCTTGGTCATGGCTCTTAAAGCTGATTGACTTAACATGCGGCCTGCTTTTAGGCCGTTTTCTACCATTTCTCCAATTTTGATGGCCTCCACGAATGGTTTGCCCATGGCATACATCACGTTTTGGAAATAATCAGCCTCCTGGGCCTGTAAGAAGACATTGTCCATCTTGGCCTCATCCAATCGGGATTTTACCCTGGCCGCTTGTTTACACCATTTGATAGCATATTCTCGAAAGCTTTCCGAGGTTTTATTTTTAAGGTTGGCCAAAGAATTCCTGTTCGGGGCTATGTTAACATTGTATTGGAATTGCCTTACAAAATCCCGGGCCAGGTCGTCCCATATATGCCAGTAGGAGATATCTTGATCCATATACCATTCATAAGCAATCCCGGCAAGGCTCTCTCTAAAATATGCAATTAATAGCTCCTCTTTTCCACCATCACTCCTCAGTTGGTTACAATACCGCTTCAAGTGAGCAATCGGGTCTCCATGCCCATCATATTTCTTGGACTTTGGCGTTTAAAACCAACGGGTAGATGCACGTGAGCGAACATGCATAGATCAGCATAGGAAACACTCTTTTGTCTTCTAATATGTGTGTTACTACCTCCGGAATCTTTGCTCTTGGAACCAGAGTTATCTACTACATTACCTTGATTCAATGCTAAGTCTTGAATTTCATTTAATTCATTTATCATTTGGGATCAAATCAATTCGTTTGTTTATAAATCACGTTACAAATTCAATTGTACCATTTTACGGGTAAATAGTTTGGCGCCCACCGTTGATCCTAGACAGTTGCGTAATTGAGTTCCTCCTTGAATATATTACTAACTTGTTTAATTATTTGTTTCCCAGTGAGAAATCATAACAAATGTCAGATAACAGTGTTAACATCAAACACAATGTTGAGCCCCAAGGAAGACAGCCACAACACCAAGATTCGATCAGTGATACCCGCGATGAAGGCAATGAGGCCATGCCGGTCAATGGCGATCAATATCCACGACATGTTCGGGAGGCAACTCCTGATGATATTGAAGGCGAGCACATCGCGGAAACAATGAGAATCTTGAGGTAACAACAAAATGCTATTATGGGCCATCTCTCACGACAAGATCAGGTTATGACAGAGTTGGGGAAGGTGTTGTCGGTTGCTTCCAACAACGCTAATGGACAAGGCCCAGTTCCTCTCGGTGCTCCTGCAAACCAAACAACACAAAGGATTGATAACAATACCCCGATGGGTGAGGTCAGATTTGAGAGGGCCAGGGAGAACATCGATGAATCCGGTAACAACAATGAGAATGATCCCTTTAAAACCGAACTCATGCAGTTTTTAAGAGAAATACACACCGGAATGGACCAAATCATGGGTGCACCGCCAGTATTGCCGTTCAAACCAATCGCGTAATCGGAGTTGATTCCGAAGTGGTTCAAAATGCCCGACATGAAAAAATATGATAGGACTTCAAACTCAGAAGCATATCATCTCCTACAAAACGACATTGAAAGGAAACAACTTAGCTCTGCACGAGATTGAGTCAGTCTTGTTGAAAATGTTCGAGAAGACCCTCACGAAAGAGTCCGTGACATGGTACTCACTTTTACCCGAGCACTCAATATATTCCTGTGAGATGCTCGCCGATTCTTTCATCAAGGCCCATGCTAGGACCGGGAAGGTACATGCCTCAAAGGTCGACATATTCAGAATTGCGCAAGGAGAGTCCGAGTTTCTATGGGAGTTCGTGACCATATTGCAAAAGGAAAGGATGCTGCTACCGGCCGTGCCGAACGAATGGGCAGATGAGGCATTTACTAAAGGGCTGAATTTGAGGAGTTCTGACGCTTCTTAGAAACTGAAAGAAAGCCTGCTCGAGTTCCAGGAACAAAATAGGCAGATGTACACAACCGCTACGAATCGAAGATAAGAATAGACGATGACCAGCTAAATTTTCTGACATCAACTAAGGCTTGGGACCGAGAAAAGAATAAGGAAAAGGTGAAAGATGATTTCGATGTAGATCGACAGTCGTCTAGAGGTTGATTTTTTCACTATAAAAGGGTTGAAGGACACGGTAGAGGCTTCTGGTCAGTAGATAGGTTAACCACCGATATGAGAGCGGATCACGCCCAAAATAATAGATCGTTTCAAGATAAAGAGGTATCGAGATCCCGGGACTCCACCTACCCTATACTGTCCGAATATAATTTCAACGTCAGTGTAATGGATGTCGTGTCGGCTATGAGGAACATTCAGGAATCACGGTTGTCGAGGCCGATGAGATCCGACCCCAGTTAGAGGGATCCTAATATATGGTACGAGTACCCTGGGACTAATGGCCACCAGACTGGGGACTGCCAACATCTGCGCGAGGAGGTGGCAACTTGCTGAAAAACAACCATCTTAGAGAATTCTTATGTGACCAGGCTAAGAACAACTACGGTCACAACTGGGATAACATGGAACCTTCGAAAGCATGAGAAGGTACTTCTCATCTGACGATCAACATGATTTTCAGAGATAACGAGATTAATGGTGTAACCTTTTCAGCAGCAAAAAAGATGAAGGTATCGGTGAATCACAGTAAGAGACTACAGGAAGTTGCTGAGGACTACATTACCTTTACGGAGGAAGACACAGATGGACTCCTATTACCGCACATTGATGCCTTGGTAATATCTCTTAATATTTTAGATTTTAAAACTAAACGTGTTTTGGTGGACCCAGGGAGTTCAACAAACATTATCCAATGGAGAGTGACGAAACAAGCCAAGCTAACCGGAAGCATTATTCAGGACACAAAGCTCCTTGCCGGGTTCAATTTAGCAAGCGTGACAACTCGAGGGGAAATTCTGTTTCCCATAACTATCGAAGGGGTAAAGAAGACGACCCTTTTTTAAGTAGTGGACGGTGATATGGGCTACAATATTATTCTTGGAAGACCATGGCTGCACGAGATGAAGGTTGTGGCATCAACATATCATCAACTTCTGTAATTCCTAATTCCGGAGGGAATTAAACAAATAAGAGGAGATCAACCGGCAGAAAGAAGATGAATGCGATCTTAGTTTCCAGTAACAAAGGGAAGGAGCATGTGGCGTAGCAATTATAGGAACCGACGCCCGCTCCCAAGCCGAACGAAACCAACATGAGGGAGGAGTCGTCGGAATCCTATCAGGTACTAAGATATTTCCAGGTGCTAGAAGAAATGGACGCAACCAAATCCACAGTAGAAGAACTCGAGAAAGTCGCATTGTTTGAAGAATTCTTGGAGAAGAAGTTCCACTTGGGGACAAGATTAAACCCCGATCTTAGGTAAGAATTTATAGAGTTTCAAAAATTTAATGCTGACTATTTTGCGTGGACGCATGCACCTATGACAAGTATTCCACTAGAGGTGGCCGTGCACAAGTTAAGCCTGGATGCTAACATCCCTCCAGTAAATCAGAAGAAACACCCTATTGCCAAGGTTAGAAACAAATTTGTCAAAGAAGAGGTAACTCGATTGTTTGGTATCAGTTCAATCTGGGAGGTGAAGTATCCTGACTGGCTAGCTAATGTAGTAGTAGTTCCAAAAAAGAATAATAAGTTTCGCATGTGCTTAGGTTATAAGGATCTGGATAAGGTGTGACCGAAAGATTTGTTCCCATTTCCAAACATTGATCAAATGATTGACGCGATGGTTGGGTGTCATGACCCAACCTGATATAAAAACTTACACATGTGACATACGAGCCTATAAGGCCAACATGATCATTTGTAAACTCAAAACATAGGCCGATAAGGCCATACAATTATCCATATACATGACATCTATATACAAGCCTCTAAGAGTACATAAGTATCATAAAGATCGGGACTGAGCTCCGCCATACCAATCAATATATGTCCTAATTATACTGACCACATAAGCAACTCCGGAGCAAATGGAGCGCACTAACATCTTCCACTGAGCTGATAGCCTACTTGGAGGACTCTCAACCTATCTATCAGGACCTGCGGGCATGAAACGCAGCGTCCCCAGGCAAAAAGGATGTCAGTACAAATAATGTACCGAGTATGTAAGGAATGAAAATCAGTAAATAATAGGCATGAGAGAAACGTGGAGTAAAAGACTTGACATGTAATTCTGAATAGCTCTGTGAATCATTTAATATTTAAAATGTCGTGCATATGCGTATGAATGCCATACCATGCATAGATATATGTACACATAACATCATCAATCCTCTGAGGGCATCCCATCATATCATCTCGGCCACTGTGGGCAATATCATCAACGTATACCGACTGATCAGGTGGTGGTGCGTATATAACGCCATAACCTTTTCCCATATATATATATATATATATATATATATATATATACATATACATGTATATAATGCCATCTTGTCATGGATCCTGTACATGTATAAATGAATGCAATGCATGAGAAGTATGTCAATAAAATCTCTTGGAATGTCATAAGACCATTATGCCTTTGAGTAAGATCATGAAACAAACTTTATCAACTTATGTATTTTCTGAGACCCATGAACATATGATAGAATAATATGACACCTGGGAATTCAAGAACATAGGAACCTCTAATACCTCTATGAATAGAGTCATATATTGAAGTTGTGAATTTGCTCATTTCATTTGTGTCGTCTGGACCATGCCAAAAAGAAATAAGGAATTGCCTTAACATACCTGAGCCGATTCTCTTGGCAATTCCTCTAACACGTCAATCACGACGAAATACGTAACGGTGGATAGAAGTAGGGAAAAATCCGTATGATATTTTTGAGAAAGATTGCACCGTATTCCCTTAGAGTTGCAAAATTTTGTTTCTATTACGCAATATAATCTCGTATCAATTTTGTTGTAGAAAATCCATTACTTAGCAAGCTTAGCATCATACCTTAATGACGTAAAGAGATTCCTTAAAAATGAGATCTCTATCCATTCTTTGTATCAAAATATAAGCACCTCTCTTTGTGAATTAGAGAGGTCTTATAAATTAGTGGTGTGGGGCCCACTTAGATGATGATTAATCCAAAAACTCTCTTAATATGCCACTTTATTATAAGGATTTAAGAGTCACATTCCCTTAAAAGCCTTGGCTTCCACATTTTTCCTTAGTCTTTATCCAAAAGACGTTAATTAATCGATCACTAATTATTAATTAACTTGTTAATTCCCCATTATCCAATAATTCACATAATTAAAGATTATCTCATATTACTTAAAATAATACCTACTTTTAACATACCTTATACACCTTAATATTATAGTCATGTGGTACCTTGTATGGCACTAGTCCATAAATATTGGGTATTTTAGCTCGAGCCGTATTTTACCCCAACATGTCAAACTTTGACGAAAATTTATTTTCTTTGATTTTCTTTTCCTCTCACCTTCACGAATTTACTCATCACTTGTTTGAAATAGAATAATGCTTATAATCTCAAAATAATTTCATTCCGAACTTAATTGATTAGCTTACGACGAAACTTTAACGTATGAAAATGCGGAATGTAACATCTCATTTACGAGCTTTCATCAATTTACTTATGGCGTACTTTCACGTACTAAAACATGGGGTGTAACACCGGGCACTAGTTGATGAGTTTCCTCGATGTCTATTCAGGGTACAACCAAATTAAAATGAACCCGGAGGATTAGAAAAGAACTTCATTTATAATGAACTTCGGCATATATTGCTATAATGTGATGCCTTTCGAGCTTAAAAATGTTGGAGTCGCTTTTTAGAGGCTTACGAATAAAATGTTTGAAAAACAAATTGGGAAAACCATGGAGGTTTACATAGATGATAAGCTGGTTAAGTCTTTGAACGCATGTGATCATCTTAAACACTTACAAGAAACCTTTGGCATCCTAATGAAGCACAACATGAAGCTTAATCCCGAAAAATATGCATTCGAAGTCAGCTATTAGGTTTTAGGGTTCTTGGTGTCACAAAGGGGGATTGAAGTCAATCCCGATCAAAGTAAATCCATCGAGGACATCCCTAACTGTGAGCATGTAATTTTTAACCAACTATATATTCCTACAAAATTCAATAAATTAATTAATGATTATAAACCTTTATTGAATTTCAATGTCTGTGTGCGAATTATTTGCATTGCATAAACCATAATTTGTCTTTTAAAATTCATAAATGATTTAAAGTTGCATGATTCGGTGCATAACTTCAATCATTTTTTATTGGAAAATTATGGAAAATTATTCTTCAAATAATTACATTTGTTAACTAGAAATTTCAACCTTTAATTTACTCATTAATTAAAATTTAAAATAGAGTTAGAGATAATTAATATATTACTTGTAAGCGATTGAAATAAATAACAACACAAATGTTGATTATTTGACACAATGTAGATTTAATGATTAATTTATTCATTTTTTCTAACAAAATTATGAAATTTGTTCCTTAAATGATATGAGTATTAAATTAAATTATATTACTCTTAATTAATTTATAAGTAGAAAAAAACTAAGTTAGAATTAATTACTATATTTTTTTATTAAGTGTTGACATAATTAGAGTTAAAATAGGCAAAATTCGGACCTGGGCTAGAATTGCCCAGGCCGAAAATCCCTCTCATTACCCGCATCGACCCAGGCCCAAACACCCCACAACCCGGCCTACCCCTACACTACCCAAATGACCCCGTTTCACCCCAGAAGTGATCCCAACCGTTGATCAAAGCAAATCAAACGGCTGGGAACTCCCAACCCTCCGCTATAAAGCTGTCTAAACACTCACCACCCCCCTCATTCCATCCAAAAGCCTAACCCCCCAAACCCTAGCCGCCCCCATCTCTCTGTCTCTCTCTCCTCTGTCTCAAGAAACCTTAGTCGCCCCCATCTCTCTGTCTCTCTCTCCTCTGTCTCAAGAAACCCTAGCCGCCCTAGGTTTCCACCGCCTTCCGCCACCGGAAGTCGCTTACTGGTGGCGGACTACCTCCAAACCACCCCAAACTTCACCCTATGACCCTCTCCTCACCCTTAACCCCATCCCACCATCAATTTCCCCAAAAACCCACCCAAGTCCCTTCGATTTCAGTTCTAAGAAAGTAGAAAACCTAGTTTCCTATTACCAGTCGATTCAGAACAACTAATGGTTCAAAGCTACATGAGTCAATGGCTCTTGATGAGAGTTATTGATTCATGTGGGTTTGGATCATTTTCAAACCCCGCCGGGATCCGGCCAAGCCCGACGACTTTATTTTTTCCGGCCAAATCCTGTCAAACTGGTATCCCCCACTTCATTTCTGTTGTTTCTTGTCCGATAGCATGAATAGGCCATAATTTACTCACTGTTTAACTTTATTACATCACTATTTCTGATTTTTGTTTTATTTTACCTGTTCATGTTTTTTTTAAGTTTAAAGTCCCAAAAGCATCTAGCTTAGGTTTTTATCACTATTTTTGTATGATTTAACTGTTCAAGTTTAGTAATTTGTATGACTGATATTAGCATTAGGTTTTTTGTTTAGTTTCCTTTCTCTGCTAATTGCCAGACATCTTTATGTTGGTGAATTCTGTAAATAAACAAGCATGAACAACTGATTGATTAAATCACTGAATTCATATGTTGAAATGCTTGTAAGTAAAACAGCCTCTATTAGATGTTTTGCTCGTGTTTTGTTTGAGGTCGTCGTTTGTTTTAGCTTTGATTTTGCTGCCTATGTTATTAGCCTCAAATAAATGTTAACTTCCAATTAGTCATAGTTTAAATTTCAACTCTTAGGTTAGATTGGCATATTCAAGTAACTTAAACAAACTAATTCCCCCTAGGCTCAAGTGAAACTTAAACAAACTTTAATACAACAAAACTGACTAAGTCTAAACAACTTAGTTAACTCTCATTAATCAACCAAAATCCTAAACAACTTAAAATCAGTTAATAATTAGAAAACTAATCAACCAATTAGGCTAAAAACTCAGTTCTAAAATAATGTTTGGTCATGATTTAACCTAGACTTATCAAGACTAATTTAGTTAACAATAATTTCCCATAATCACTTGTTTAATAGATTAACCTAGTCTAATAGTCTCTTTAACAACTAACTAAGTCCTAAAATCTTCCTAAGGTAATTAGTTTAGGACTAATTAACTAAAACAAATCATTTAACCTAGGCTTGATAATTAGTTAAGTTTCTGATTTTAGGTAATTGAGTTGACTTAATTAAACTAAATCAGTTAACTTAGGTTGAGGAATTAAATTGATTGATTTACATTAAGTAATAAGCTAAACCTAGTTGACTAATAGGAACTTAATACATTAACCTTTAATTAATTAACTTAACCATAGTTAAGAACAACTAATAGAACTAAAGTAACTAATTGGGATCAACTAACCCAAATTAATAGATAACTCAAGCAACTTAACCCTGGTTACTTAATGGTAAATTCAGGGACTCTAAGGGGTACATTAGGTGAATCAGTTTAGGAAATCAGGCTCTTAAGGTTAAAAGGGTAGTTTTCTAAAGAGGAAAGTTCTAGAATAGGGGCAGCTGTCCCAAAGATAGGGTTGATAGCTACCCTATGTACTATTGAGTGTTGTTTTTCAGCTTTGGATAGGGAATATTTTCCTTCAGACATTCATACTCAAGATTTCTGGGATGTCTTATTGCAGGACTGTTTGGTTTTCTTTGGGGTTTCTGTTTGCTGTTGCTGATCTCTCTTCCTTCTTGCTATTCATTTTCATACTTGACCTTTATTTGGTCAAGTCTCTTTGTTGTTTCTCTCTTAAAAGGTATGTATTAACTCATCTTTTCTTAATGAAATTTCTTGAACTGGAATCTTCTTCTTCTTCTCCCTGCTTATACAAGTTGTCATTGATGAATGAGGTTATCTCTTCTGCTTTTATGTAAATGTGATTGTATTAGATGTGTATTAGCATATTAATGAACCTATGAATGTGATAAATACTGTTTTGTTGTTGGTATTTCTTTTGCTGAAATATTCTGTATATTTCAGGCCAAATGTATATAAAT
>ML323685.1:0-50560 GCA_005239505.1 Nicotiana paniculata
GGGTAACGCCAGGACCCCCCAGGCGTTATGGGTCTAACGCCTGGGTAACGCCAGGCTACCCCAAGCTGTTTGGCTCTGACGCCCGGCTATCGCCCGGGCGTCCCCTCTCGCGTATTCTTTGACGTATTTGCATCCGTTTAGCCCCGTTTCCATTTCCAATTCACCTACACATAAAACAAACCCCATTAGGCACATACGACGTGTATTTTATCATTAAAGCTCATAAAATGCAAGGTATATAATGCTTAAAATCATGAATTCTAGCCACTCATCACATATCGACCAACCTCGGTCGGTACGACCACCAAAATAGCGACCAAGCGTGTTTGGAAGATTCCAAAAAAAATTACACTCCTATTGCAACATCTACAAAGTTGGATATAGATGAACCTAGTTCATCTGTCGATCAGAAGTTGTATAAGGGAATGATTGGCTCATTGTTGTATCTCGCTGCTAGTAGACCTGACATTATTTTCAGTGTAGGCCTTTGTGCAAGGTTTCAGGCAAATCTAAAGAAGTCTCACTTGGTTGATGTCAAGAGAATTTTTAGATATCTAAAAGGCACCATTGATTTTTGTCTTTGGTATCCGAAAGGTAGTAATTTCAATCTTGTGGGATATGATGATGTTGATTATGCAGGTTTTCTTGTGGATAGAAAGAGCAACTCAGGTATGGCACACTTTCTTGGCTCATGTCTTATCTCTTGGGCCACCAAAAACCAAAATCCAGTGGCCTTATCTATTGTTGAAGTTGAGTATGTTGTTGTCACCTCATGTTGTGCTCAATTGTTGTGGATCAAACAACAATTAATGGACTTTGGAATTGATGTTGGTTGTATTCCTATTTTTTGTGATAACACTAGTGCAATTAGTATGACCAAGAATCTGGTTCGTCACAAGAGAACTAAGCACATAGATGTTAGGCATCACTTTTTGAGGGATAACTATGAAAAGGGGTTGATCACTGTGGAATTTTGTGTTACTGACAAGCAAATAGCTGACATCTTCACAAAATCTCTAAGTAGAGATCATTTTGAAAGGAAGGGTTTAGAATTAGGGATGATTAAGATCACCTAAAAGGGCCAGTTTAGAATTCACAAAGAAAAACAAATGAAAAAGAAAATTGAAAAAAAAGAATTTGGTTAGAAAATCTGGAAATTGTGTATATAACTAGATTAATTTTTGCTCAGCCTCATACTTTATATAGTATACTCTTGGGCCATATGTTAAAATGACTCATTATTATCTAATTATATTTTCTCATTTTGGCAAATTTAGACTTACACAAGAGAATTCTCAGTGAAGAAACTGGTTCATCAAGATAACACAGTATGTTTTCTACACTCTACATGATTTGAAATAATAATATTTGAATCATGAGCAGAGTCCTACCTAACTCCAAATTCCTTGTAAACTTATCCAATTTAATTGAACTAGTTCCGTTCGAAAGAATCCTAACCAAATTAAACCACCTAGATTCTAGGAAAGACTCCACCATCTCTTCAAAAATGACATATCAGTTTGATTAGACCTCTAAAAGCCTGAAAAGCATGTCGTTACCCATTAATTACCCCTTCTTTAAATTGATCATCATCGTCTTTGTCTTCACTCTAAATTTTAAAGTCATCGAAATAATCTCCATCTTCTCTCATCCTCCAAATTTTCATCTACCTCTCTTCTTCTAGAACCAAGCGTAATAATGACTAACCCTTCTGACAACCCTGGCACATCTCCACCATTCACCTCATCTTCCACCCCTCCTCAGCCTAAGAAAAAAAGAGTTAAGATGTTTGCTCACAAGACAGTGGCAGGGAGTAAATTATCAAAGAAATTAGATGCTCAATTGAAAGCTAGCCAAGCCCAAGAACCCCAGAACTCTGAAGACTCCTTCAAATCAGCTACTGAGGGGGAAGAAATTGGGGCTTCTGATACAGAACAGGTAACCTCTGCCCCAAATACTACTATTGAAGTCATGTATGAGTTAACTGAGAATCTAGAGAACAGGTTTATTTTGGTTAGATATGTGGTTAATTTAGAATCTTCTGAGTCAAGAAGAAATAGTGGTAAAAATAAAAAGGTAAAAGAAAAGGAAAGTGAGGGTGCTAGTAGTGAAGAGAGGGGGATGGGTAAAAGAGTGGTTGATTCTTCACCCACTCCTAATACAGGTATAATGGTTGTGTGTGGAGCAGATCAGATAAAATAGAGGAAAGTGTCAAGAAAATAGGGGGAAGTGGGTCTGGCAAAGCCGCTGAAGGGCTGGTTAAACTTGGGCAAAATGTAGGTGAACCTGGTTCATCAGTTGAAGAAACCCTCGCATACCTATTGAAGAAAGTGAGTGAGAGCTACAATCTAAGAAGAAGAGAACTTCCAAGGCTAAGACCCCTGGCACTGCTAGGGCTAACAATAAAATGAAGGTTTCCCCTTCTGACACTGTTGAAGTTCCTCCCACAAGAGGAAGAGCCACAAGAAGTCAGCTAAAGCAGAATGAGGCAACAAAGAGCCTTAGAAGAAAGCAAAAGGAAAAGGGTGGACAAAGGGAAGAAGAAAGTGGGTGAGCCTATTGAGGCTGTTGATGTTAATGAGATGGACCTGGTCCATCAAGGTGAAGATGTGATTGAAGAAGTGGAGGTTCAGACCCCAAGCTCAAGAAAGCCAAGACTTCCACTAAGAAGTCTACTTCTATGTCAAAGTCTGTTGAACCATCCACCCTAGCAAAAAGGACCAAGCCTGCAGTGAAAACTAAACAAGTGAAAGTTGCTGAGGAAGAGAAATGGAGTGGATAAGAGGAAGATGAATCAAACACTGTAAAGGATAAGATGGACAAGTTTGGAAAAAGGACAATTCTGAAGGGAAGACTCCTCAGGGATTTCGAGGAGGAAGGGATGGTGCTGCTGTTGGAGAAACTAAAAGTGCAAGGCTTGAAGGACATGGTCCTTCAGATGGATGGCAGGTTGGCAAGGAGTGAAATTATTGAGCTTATGGAAATTGCTGAAGTGCAGGATGGAAGGGTTACCAGCTTGGAGAAAGGGGTGCAAATCTCTTTCGATGAAAAGGAGTTGGGTGAAATTCTAGGCGTACCTGCCGAGGGGTACAATGACTACACAAAGCTGAAATGGCCAAGCCTAGAAAACCTTCTTATTGTCCTTGCTATCACCAGAAAATTCAGTGACAATGAGGAGGAAAGTGAGCCCAAGGTTGTGTAGAAGAGTGAGATGAAGCCACCCCACAAGGTGCCATTTGAATTCATCAACAAGTGCATTCTGCCTAGGCAGGAAAGGAGGCACATTTCCAACTTCATGGACTTGCTTCTGATGGAATGCTTGGATAGTGGGAGGCAGATTAACTGGCCTGGATTTGTAATCCAGCTCCTTGATAGGGTTGAAAATGGATCCAAAGCCCATGTCATTCCCTATGGCTTCATTCTCACAGTTGCGCTTGCACATTATAAGGTGCCTCTAAAGAAGTGGGAGATAGCTACAAGCAAAGATCACTTTGGTGTTAACACTCTGATTGTTTGTGACTATGAGGTCCATGCCACTCCTAATGAACCTGGTTCATCTACGAAGGTACCCGTTAATAGCAAGGTCAGAGCCTTGGTGTAGGAGAGTGCGGCAAAGGATGCTGAGATTGAAAGGCTGAAGACACGGTTGGCTGAGGTAGAATCTGAGAGAGATGCTCTCAGAACTGAGCTGGCAAGAGAAAAGGAGAAGAATGATGGAATTCTTCAAGACATGCTGAAACTTCTCCAAGCCAAAAACCAAGCCCCTAGTTTTTCCAAGACTTAAGCTCCTAGTCTAGTGTAGACCATTCAATGACCCAGTTTGGGATGTTCTTTGTTTGCTCATGTTTTTAGTATTTTTATTTCTTTTTATGTTTTGTGGATGAATTATATCAACTATCAATGAGATTCGGTGGTTTTTGCTCTAACTGTTTGTTTATATTTCTTTGACAGTTTAAATTCTTAGCTTGATTGTTGATGATTAATTCATGAATGCATTTGAAGTAGCCCCAGTGGCCATGAGTAAGTTTTAAAATCTGGGAATCACACATTTCTTATGCAACTTTTTGATGATGCCAAAAGGGGGGAAAAGGTTGTGCTTTACATGATGAACAGTGATATTTATAACCTAATGAACCTGGTCCTTGATGACAAGTGATAAAAAGGAAAATTGTTTCTACCATTGTATTGATGTTGAGCTAAGTTGAAACAGGGCCTAAGCTTATGAAAAGCACTGAGTTTGTCATCATCAAAAAGGAGAAATTTGTTGGCCCAAGTGAAGGATAGTTTTGAAGATTGACAAAGGAAGCTCAGGCATGAACCAGGTTTATCCCTTGTGCGCATAGACAAGGGCAGATTCGAGCATGTGGGATGTACATGAAGGAGATAAACTTAACTTGGCATAATTGATATCTCCTTATTGGAAAGGTTGCATAATTGATAAGGAGAAGGACTCCTTACTCAAAGAGAACATTATTTAAGATAAGGAAGGAGTTATGAGTTGAGATCAACTAGAACTCTTCCACCAAGGAAGAGTAGCATTAGAACTCTAGTTGTTTTCTATTCTACTAACTCTATAAATTGCATGATGTTCTCACTTTACAGGTTACGCACAACTGCAGAAGTTATATAGGAATTGAGAGAAAAATAGCAAGGCATTTTGCAAGCAATTCGTGTGTGATTCAAGTGTGCAAACCTAAAGCTACTTGAACCAGATTGAAGAACAAGTTTCAAGTGTCTGTCTTTTATTCTAGTTCAATTGTAGTAGGTGTTTTCATATTGTACCTTTCAGCTTTATCTAGAGGCATTTGTAATAGGTACTCAGAGTATTCAAGTTAGAGTTAACTTGAAATTATCGCAACAATTAGAGGTTGTTTGCTACAAGGGATTAGAGTTAGTCCTAGGTTTACAAAAGTGTTTTTGTAAATGCAGTTTTTGGCTCAGTGATTTAGTGGAGAGCTTGGGAATATCCTACTAGGAAGTAGGTCGTGTTTTTTTCACCTTTTGAGCAGGTGTTTTTCACGTAAAATATTTTTGTTCTTTACTTCCTCCATTTGCTATTTTAGCAATAGTAAGTTAAAGAATACTTAGAAGAACCAGGTCCTTCCATAATCAGTTTAAGCGAAAAATTGGACACCACACAAACCACCCTCTTGTGTGGTATTGAAGTTAAAATATCAACTCATTTACGCGTCTTCTTTTTCATGCATGTATTCCTATAATTAATCAATTCAGATGTTCAACACAAAATTCTTTAGCTAATATTTTCCTTGTAGCACACGAATACGATCTTTTCATGTATCAACCAAAATTATTTTTCAAACCAACTTGCACTAGAGACAGTCTTTTGCTTCTCAACAACAGATTTAATACAATGTTTTTCTTTTGCTAGCATTTATTAACCATATTTACATTCGGCCCAACGATCTCAATCAAAAGTGTATGGCCGTGGGGACTCTCTTGCACGTCCGACCAAAGGTACTAAACGAATAGCTCAATATCTTAATGAAACTAGAGTTATTCCAGATTAACTTGATGTTGCCGATGCTCCTAACGGTGACTCTGACCTTGTTATCAAGATCCTTGGTGGTCTTGGTCCTGACAACAATGACATCAATGCTTAAATTCATTTAAGAGACACTCACATCCCTCTTGAGAAACTATTTGACAAATTGAGTGGCCACGAAGTATTTCTTCGTAATAGACAAGAAACTCCTACTAGTGCTGCTTAATATAACTAGTGGTCCAACAACTAGAATTGCAACCAACAACGATTAAATGGTAACAACAACAATTATCGAAATGGGTCCTACACGAACAGGAATAGCAACTGGTCACGGTCTCCATCTCAAAGCACTCTACTGGCAGTCCAACTGGCATCAATCTCCATCGAACAACAACAATAAGCCTCGAGTTCAATGCCAACTACGCAAAAAGTATGGACACATAGCCAGAGTTTGTCCTTCATGCTCTCACAATGCTGAAGATTTTCCTCAAGCCAATTATTCTACACGACAGTCACTAACAACACTAATTTGGTTATGGATATTAGGACTTGTCGTCATATTACTGCTGACACCCAAAATCTTCAGGGCATAAGCATGCTGATGAAGTGATCGTTGGAGATAGTAATGGTGTTAAAATCACGCACGCATCACCGTTGGGCCAAGTGAAATTTGTTTTGAAGATTGACAAAGTAATTCAAATATGAATTATGTCTATCCCCAGTGTACAAACAAAGAAAGATTTGAGCATAAGGGATGCACGTGAAGAAGATAAGATTAGCTTGTTATATTTGATACCTCCTGATCGAAAAGGTTGCGTAATTGATAAGAAGAAGGGCTTCTTACTCAAAGAGAACACTATCCAAGATAAGGGAGGAGTTAGAAATTAAGGATAACTAGAACTCTTTCACCAAGGAAGAGTATCATTAGAACTCTAGTTATTTCTTAATATACTAACTCAATATATTGCAGGATGTTCTCATTTTACAGGTACACACAAGAGCTGAAGTTAAATGTGAGTTGAGAGCAAAATAGCAAGGCATTTTGCAAGAAATATTTGTGTGATTCAAGAGTGCGAACCTGAAGCTACATGAACCCGATAGAATAACCAGTTCCAAGCGTTTGTCTTTTATTCTAGTTTCACTGTAGTAGGTGATTTTCAAATTGTACCTTTCAATTTTATCTAGAATTATTGTATTAGGTACTCTGAGTATTCAAGTTAGAGCTAACTTGAAGTTGTCGCAACAGTTAGAGGTTGGTTGCCACAACGGGATTAGAGGTAATCCTTAGGTTTACTAAGAGTTTTTGTAAATGTTGTTTTGGCTTAGTGATTTAGTGAAGTGTTGGAAAAAATCCTACTGAGTAGTGGGTCGTGGATTTTTCACCTTTTGAGCCGGGTATTTTTCATGTAAAATCCTTGTGTTCTTTACTTTCCGAATTTACTATTTCATCAACAGTAGGTTAAGGAACACTTAGAAGAACCATATCCTTCTATAATCAGTGCACACAAAAATTGGACACCACACAAATCATCCTCCTCTTGCGTGGCATTGACATATAAAACATCAATTGGTATAGAGCAGGTTATCCTTGAAAAGGCTAACATGTTAGGAGAAGATCAAGATGAGTGTACTGCCTGGAAAATGGGAAGGGCAGTCCACTGCTAGGTCACCACTCTTCAATGGCAAGTACTACTCTTGGTTGAAAAATAGGATGAGAGATTACATTATAGGAGAGGACTATGAGCTATGGAATATTGTCACTGATGGTCCACTGGCTACCATGAAGATAAATGCTGAAGGAATAGAGGTGCCAAAGACAAGAGCAGGCTAAACTGCCGAGGACTTGTAGAAAGGGGAAAAGAATGCTAAAGACAAGAAATGGCTTGTTTGTAGACTTGGTCCAGATGAGTACAGCAGGATCCAAAGTTGTACCACTGCTAAGGAAATTTGGACACTCTACAAGTGACTCATGAAGAAGTACCTCAGGTGAAGAGATCTAGTAGAATTCTACTGTATTCTCAATATGCGAACTTTACTATGTAGGAAGGAGAAACCATTCAAGATATGTACACAAAGTTCACTACATTGACAAATGAACTAAAGTCTCTTGCAAGGATTATTCCTGAAGAATATAGAGTCGAGAAAATATTGATAAGGGTTCTGCCTATTACTTGGGAGAGAAAAATCAATGCCATTCAGGAATCAAAGAATATTGTCACCCTCCAACTGGATGAATTAATTGAAAATATTATTGCCTATGAACTTAGGAGACAAACCATGAAAATGGATATACCTAAGAAGGAAAGGAGTCTGGCATTCAGAATCACTGAAGGTTCTGATCCAGAAGATGATGAAATGGCTATGATCACCAAGGACTTCAAGAACTATCTGAAGAGAGGAAAGAGTCCTTCAAGAAGTGGAAACTAATGTAACTAAAAAGTTCCTGAAAATCAAACCAATGATGGGTGCTACAAGTGTAGGAAGACTGATCACCACAATACGAACTGTCCTTAATGGGAATTGAATGGACGAAGGGAAGAGCTGAACGAAAGACTAGGAAGAAGGAACGAGTTTAACCCAAGAAAAACAAAGGATCAACCAAGGTTATGGTCGCCGCTTGGGGAGAAAGCTCAGATGATGATGATGGGGATGAACAAGCACTTATGACCATTGGAGAATCTGGTGAGGAAATTGAGGTAAGTGTCATTCATCACACAAAAAAAAGATTAAATTGTTGTCAAAAGAAAGGTTATCTGAGTTACTTCTAGAACTAATTGATGAATCTGGGGATGTAAACAATGAAAAGGAACATTTGTCTAAAGAATGTGTAATTCTGAAGGCTAAGTGCAAAAACCTGGAACTTAGGGTTAGTGAAACTGTAAGTGAAGATACTGTTTTGAAGAACCAGGTTCATGCACTTGACTCAACTGTTCTAGAGCTTAGATATGAAAATCTAAAATTGAAATTAGGAACATGTAAAAAGACAACTGATCACACACAACTCACTCTAGAAAAAAATGTAGGAAAAATGAAAGATCATTTGTATAAAAGGGATGAGAAGGTAAGAATCCTAAAGGATGATTTAAGCAAGGTCAAGCATGAGCTAGACAGAATTTATAAATAGAACAGGTCCTCCGATGCACTTTCATGGCTACAGGAACATCAGAATAGCAACAGAAGAGGACTTTCTTTGGGATCCCAAAAGCAAGTACCTCACACTTCCTTAGAACAAGATTTGCACACACTGTGGTAAAACAGGTCACTATAAAAGTGAATGCACTGCAAACGAAAATGCAAGTCAAAAGAAGAAAGAATTTGTTCAAGGGAAGAATAGGCTACCAAGTTGGGCTAAAAAGAATTTAATTCATCCTTTTTTCCTATAGAAAGGGACCCAAACTAGTTTGGATTCCTAAGACTAACCCCTGATTTTATTTTGCAGGTCCAAGTGAAGGGGAGCAGCCAAATATGGTACATGGTTAGTGGATTCTCAAAGCACATGACAGGAAATAAGAATCAGTTCCTTTCACTTGAGGACCTTAAAGGAGGTAATGTCTCCTTTGGAAATGGGAAGAAAGGTGAGATAATTGGGGTTTGGAAAGATAGGTAAGATTGATTCTCATTCTATTGAAAACATTTACTTGATAGATGGACTAAAGTACAGTCTAATAAGTGTATCACAATTGTGTGATAGAGGTAACATGGTAGCATTCATATTTACCAAATGCTTTGTGATTAATCTTACCACTGACGAGATAGTTTTGCAGGAAAAAAAAGTGAACAAAAATTATGTTGTAGGCCTGTCCACACTTTCATAAAATGAACTCACTTGCATGTTGGATAATGATGCCCTCCTTTGACACAAGAGATTTGGACATGCCAGTCTATGTAACTCAACAAACTAGTCTCCAAGGACTTAGTGATAGTACTGCCTAACATTAAGTTCAAGAAAGACAAAGTTGTGAGGCTTGTGCAAGGGGGAAGCAGGTAAGATCATCTTTTAACAGCAAGAATATGGTAAGCACCACCAGGACGATGAAACTGGTCCATATAGATCTTTGTGGACCAATGAGAACATTAAGCAGAAGTGGTAAGAGATATGTGATGGTGCCTGTTGATGATTACTATGGGTTTACTTGGACATTATTTTTAACATCCAAAGATGAAGCATTTAACATGTTCACTTTGTTTGTTAGAAAATCTCAGAAGCAACTAGGTAATCAACTTGCATCAATTAGGTCTGATCATGGTACTGAATTTGAGAATGCTAAATTAGCTGAATTTTGTGTTGAACATGTCATAGATCATAAATTTTTTTCTCTTAGGACTCCACAAAAAAAATGGAGTAGTTGAAATAAAGAATAGGACACTTGAATATATGGCTAGGACTATGATTCTTTCTGGTAAACTGCCACATAGCTTCTAAGCAGAAGCTGTGAACACAACATGTTGTATTATAAATAGGTGCATGAATAGATCTCTTGTAGAGAAGACTTCTTATGAGTTACTTAAAGGGAGAAAGCCAAACATATCACATCTTAGGGCATTTGGATGCAAGTTCTTTGTGCATAATAATGGTAAATACTCCCTAGGTAAGTTTGACCCCAGAATTGATGAGGGAGTATTCTTGGGATATTCTTCATATAGTAAAGCTTATAAGATTTATAACAAAAGAAGTATGTGTGTAGAAGAAAGTGTACATATGATTTTTAATGAAATTAACGTTCTTTCTGAGAGGCAGGAACATGATGATGAAGCAATTGGGCTGGTAAGAGACTTAAATAAAACCACAACCCAGACTGAAGATGCACTAGAGGAAGGAACATATGATGGAACAGGTCCTTCCACCCACGGCAACATGACATGGAGAACAGAACAAAGAGGAAGTGATCCTCAAACCTCGAGGGAACCTGTCCATGAACCTATTCCTCAGCAAGAAATCATTGAAGAATATCTAGATGAAACCAGCTGGTTGTGAAACCTTACAAGTATCAAAGTTCTCATCACATTGAGAACATATTTACTAATCCAACCTCTGAAATCAAAACCATATCTTCATTGAAGAATTTTTGTGCTTTTGATGTATCTCTTATTGAACCTAAAAATGTTGTTGAGGCTTTGCAGGATGTAGACTGGGTGAATGCAATGCAAGATGAACTCAATCAATTTGAAAGGAATCAAGTTTGGCATCTAGTACAAGACCCAAGGACAGATCAGTAATTGGCACAAAATGGGTCTTTAGAAATAAACTTGATGAAGATGGAACAGTTACAAGGAACAAGGCAAGATTGGTGGTTCAAGGATATAGTCAAGAAGATGGCATAGACTATAATGAAATCTTTGCTCCAGTTTCAAGATTGGAAGCAATAAGACTCCTCATAGCCTTTGCTTCTTACATGGAATTCACTCTCCATCAGATGGATGTCAAGAGTGTCTTCCTCAATGGCTATCTAAAAGAGGAAGTGTTTGTCAAGCAACTTCCAGGGTTTGAAAGAAAGGAATGTCCTTATCATGTGTACAAGCTTGACAAGGCACTTTGTGGGCTCAAGTAGGCTCCAGTAGCATGGTATGAAAGATTATCAAAATTTCTGCTTGAGCATGAATACAAGAGAGGTAAAATTGACAATACTTTATTCTTGAAAGAAAAAGGTAAAGATCTCTTGGTAGTTCAGATATATGTTGATGATATAATCTTTGGAGCAACCAATGATAACTTAAGTAAAGAATTTGCTAAATCAATGGGGAGTTAATTTGAAATGAGCATGATAGGTGAGATTAATTTCTTTTTAGGCTTACTAATTAAACAAAATTCAAATGGAAATATGATCCATCAGCAGAAGTACATAAAAGAGTTGCTTAAAAGGTTTTAAATGGAAGATTCCTAACAAATTGACACTCTTATTGCAACAACTACAAAGTTAGATACAGATGAACCTGGTTTATCTGTTGATCAGAAGTTGTATAGGGGAATGATCGGCTCATTGTTGTATCTCACTGCTAGCAGACCTGACATTGTTTTCAGCGTAGGCCTTTGTGCTAGAGTTCAGGCTAATCCAAAAGAGTGTCACTTGACTGCCGTCAAGAGGATCTTGAGATACCTAAAAGTCACCACTGACCTTTGTCTATGGTATCCAAAAGATAGTAATTTCAATCTAGTGGGATATGTTGATGCTGATTATGCAAGTTTTCTTGTGGATAGAAAGAGCACTTCAGGTATGGCATACTTTCTTGGCTCATGTCTTGTGTCCTGGGCCACCAAAAAGCAAAATTTTGTGGCACTATATATTGCTGAGGCTGAGTATGTTGGTGCTGCCTCATGTTGTGCTCAACTGTTGTGGATCAAACAGCAATTACTGGACTTTGGGATTGATGTAAGTTGTATCCCCATCGTTTGTGATAACACTAGTGCAATTAGTATGACCAAGAACCTAGTTCATCACAAAAGGACTAAACACATAGATGTGAGGCATCACTTTTTGAGGGACAGCTATGAAAAGGGTTTGATTACTATGGAGTTTTATGCTACTAACAAGCAAATAGCTGACATCTTCACAAAAGCTCTAAGTAGATATCACTTTGAAAGGAATATGTTAGAATTAGGGATGATTAAGATCACCTAAAAGTACCAATTCAAATTCAAAATAAATAAAAAAAAGAAAAAAAAATTCGTGGTTAGAAAATCTGTAGATTTTGTACATAATTAGATTAGATTTTTCTCCGTCTCATACTTTCGCTCAGTATACTCTTGTGCCATTTGCTAAAATGACTCATTAATCTCTAATGATATTATCTCTACTTTATTGCAAAATCCAGACTTACACAAGAGATTTCTCAGTGAAGAACCTGGTTCATCAAAATTACTTGGTGCATATTCTCCACTTTGCATAATTTGGAATAATTATATTTGGATCATGATTGAGAGGAGAGACCCATTTAATCCTAAACCCTTTTGAACTTATCAGTTACGAAATGAACCAGTTTCGTTCAAAAAGGAGTCCAAAACCGCATTAAGTGCCTAGATGCTAGGGACACTCTTCAACGTCTTTCCAAACTGACTTGCAGTTTGATTAAACTTTTGAAAAAGTTGTTGTTACCCAATTGAACTCCTTTACTTTAAATTGATTAGGATTTACTTGTTTCTTCACTTCTAAATTTTCAAGCCTTCAAAATTCTCTCCATCTTCTCTCATCTTCCAAACACACACAAACTCATATTCTAAAATTCCCAAACACAAAAATGGCAAACCCTTCTGAAAATCCCGCATCACCACCCAAGAAAATCACGCCTACACCTTCAAACACACCTCAGTCTAAGAAAGGAAGATTCAAGATGCTTGCTCGCAAGACTGTGGTTGGGAGTGAATTATCCAAGAAATTAGATAAACAATTAAAAGCAAGCCAGGCTCAGGAACCTCAGAAATCTGAAGAATCGTTCAAGTCTGCTACTGAGGGGGAAGAAATGATTTCTTCTGAAATAGAAGAAGTAACTTCTGGCCCAAATAGTACTACTAAAATCCTCTCTGAGGTTGCTGAAAATTTAGAGAACAGATTTATTCTGGTGGGAACTGTGGCTGGGGTCGAGATTGCTGAGTCTGGGAAAATAGGTGGTAAAGATAAAAAGAGAAAATAAAAAGAGAGTGAGGGTGTTCAAGATGTTATGAGTGGCATGGGAAAAGGAGTGGTTGAAGGATCACCCATTCTTGCCAGTATGACTGATGCAACAGGAGCAATGGTAGTTTGGAGTGAGGAATCTAATGGAGAGAAGAAAATGTAAAAGAAAAAGAGGGAAGTGGGTCTGGAGACTCTACCAGGAAACCTTGCAGACCTACTGAAAAGGGTGACTGGCAGTTACAATCCTAAAAAGAAAACGAGTTCTAGAGTCAAAGTTCTTGGCACTACTAGGGAAAACAAGAAGAGAAAGACTG
This sequence comes from Nicotiana paniculata, assembly GCA_005239505.1. Lineage (NCBI taxonomy): Eukaryota > Viridiplantae > Streptophyta > Magnoliopsida > Solanales > Solanaceae > Nicotiana > Nicotiana paniculata. The sequence continues at coordinate 13,425 of ML323685.1, forward strand.
CCTTTTATATCCTTGTATAGATTCCTCCTACAAGAGGAAGAGCTACAAGGAGTCAGAGAAGGCAGAGTGAGGCTGAACTTGAAAAAGGCCTTAGAAGAAAGTAAGAGAAAAACTACTACTAAAGGAAAAAAGAAGGTGTTTCAGCCTATTGAGGCTATTGAAATTGACGAGATGGACCCGGTCCTTCGGGATATAGAGAATACAGAAGAAATGGAGGTTTTGACTCCAAAGGAAAAGAAAGCCAAGACTTCCACAAAGATCTGTTCCAAAAGCTAAGTCTGCGGAGCCATCTACTTTGGGAAAAAGAACCAGGTCTGCATTGATACCAAGTAAAATGAAAATAGTAGAGAAAGAGAAATGGAGTGGAGAAAAAGAAAAAGAAGAAGAATCTGATGCTGAGAAGGACAAGATGGTTAAGTTTGGGAAGAGAACTGTGAACACCCAATTTTTGCCCCACAAGGAAATTACTCCTAAAAATAATCAAAAATAGCTTTAATAAATTTTAGGAATTTTTCTTTATTTAGTTGCATTCCATGCATGTTTAATAATTCTAAAATCATAAATAAAATAAAAAAATCATAAAAAATGTTCGAATCTTGATGTCATTAGCATGTTAGATTTTAAACTTCATTTTAGGATTTAATTACATTGTAAATGCATCTTCCAAAAATCAAAATTGCATTCGTAGATCAATTAATTAATTAGTTGCGTTAGTCGATGATTAGATAAAATAAAATAAATAGGCTAGACATATAAAAATTAGACTCAATTGAAGTTTGAGTTTTAAATGGCTAGAGTTTGCAAAATCTGATATTTAAAAGAAAGACAAGAGTTGGGCTTACCTTCACTGCATTAATTTGGACCCCAAAATCAATGGCCCAATATCTTAAAAGACCTACCCAAGCCCAAATCGGAAGCCCACACCCGCTAAGCCCAAATCGCCTCTATTTAGAACCCCATTTTCTGAAGACCTAATGAGACCCCCCCCCCCCTCCAAGCTCCATTTCCTCCTCTGGTGAGAGACCTCTCTTCAGCTCCTCCTCAAAACATACCCCTCTTCTTCTCCATTTCCTTCTCCCCATCTGATCCCAATCAGACAGCCGCCGCACCCCCCTTCCCTTCTTCTTCTCGACTCTCATCTCCCCAAATCAGGCAGCCCCACCGTTCTATCTCCATCTCCGGCGAGCTAGAGGACCCCCTGGCTTCCTCCTCATTCTCACCTAAAAAATAGACCATCTTATTCTTCTGGACACGGACAGCCGCCAAGGCTCTTTCTTTTTCTCTCGTCTGCCTCACCCTTCTCCGGCCAGCCGCCGGACTTGACAACCGGCAGGTCTGTTCATCCACCCATGATCTATCTCCCCCCCACCTCCTTCCTCATCTCGTTCTCACACATCTGTGGACAAGATAGTTGAATCACGCCGAAAGGGGTAAGTCTCGCCGGAAAGTGGCGACCAACAGTGACGAATGACCATGGACGTGACTGAAACCTTCAAATCTTGTCCCAAAAAATGGCTGCTATGGGAGCTACGACTCGGATTAGTCATCATCGTAGTCTCCGGAGTTGACGCCCAGAACACGCGAAATTCAGAATTTCGACGCAAAAGTAGGAAACAAGAAGAGAAATTAAAAATCCAGTTCTGTTTTTCCGTTACACTAATTTCATTGGTTCGGAGTTCTCGTTGAGGTTTCTGGGAATCGATTCATGTTTTTTTGCTGATTTATGTTGTTTTTTGCTTCACCGTTGAACTCTGTCTGCTGTCTATGGCCTTTATTTGGCAATTAGATTTGTTAAAAATAGCTCCTACGTTTCAGGTATGTACTGAAATTTCATTTTTTAAGAGTTGTTCAAATATAAAATATGTTTGGCTTCTGTTGAATCTGCTATGTTTGGGTTAAAACTCTAGTTTGGTAGCTGTTTGTTCCTTCAAAGATTTCATACGCTGAGTCACTGCTTAGTCGGCTTCTATGTAGCCATGTAATTGGAAATTTTCTCATGTTTATATGTTTAGCCACCATAAACGAATAATTATTCACGTAATAGGGTGGATACATATGTTTGTGAGTCTGTAATTTGAAATTCATATTCTGTAATTAATCTAATTCCTTTTATCCATGTTAATCTTTTGATACTCTTGTTTCATTGATTTGTTAGTAATGAACAGAATGTTCTTTTTTCAATGAAAAGTTCACATTGTGTACTGTCTTAGTGTTATCTTTGTACTCCTTGGACTTCACTTCATTTTGTATCATTTTTGCCGTAGTGAAATTGTTAGCTTAAATCTGTTATGACGTGAACAGACTATTTGTTGGTTTGGATTGTTAGAAGTTGAATAAGTTATGCTTTATAATTGTCTTGGGATTAGTGTAGATAAAATTGTTTCAGTAAAGTGATTTAGGAAATGTAAACTTTGTTTGACGCACGAATAATAAATCATCACGGCTATGGGTACAGTTCTTGTGGCATGGTCGTGACATATAATCCCCATTTCGGGTGGGCATTTCATGTGACCCGACCCTAACTTCAAACAATAATTAAAATCACATGTTGCAATCGCGGGTGCATTTCATGTGACGCGGTTGCGATGTGTCCAAAACTACAAGGTCACGCCATCGTGACTTGTTCCAAGATAAGTCCATAAATATCAAAAGTGGTTTATATACATATCCCGTAAGCTAAAATACTACTTTTAGATAAAGATTACAAATCTTAGAGAATAATTGAATATCGCCTCAAATAGGCATTTTTAATTGTCATGATCATAGTCATGACTATATAATCTACACTCGGGTGTGGTAACTCATGTTCCCGACTTTAACTCGAAACAATAATAAAAATCACATGTTGTAATTGCGGGCGCATTTCATGTGGCGAAATTACAATGTGTCCAAAAACAAACAAGTGCACGCCATCGTGACTTGTTTCAAGATAAATCCATAGATACTAAAAGCGGTTAAAAATTAAAAGGCTAAAAAGCACAATAGGTTTAAAATATGTAAATAATTAGATAATTAAGCCAAATATTAATAGTTAAGCGACCGTGCTAAAACCACGGAACTCGGGAATGCCTAACACGTTCTCCCGGGTTAACAGAACTCCTTACTCGGATTTCTGGTCGCAGACAAATTAAAACAGAGTCAAAATNACGGGGTAGTGAAAAAGGAGGTGTGACAAGAACCATCTTGAAAGGTAGACTTCTCAGGAACTTAGAGGAGGAAGGTATGGTAATGCTACTAGAGAAGTTACAATTGCAAGGATGGAAAGACATGGTCCTTCAGATGGATGGAAAGCTGGTCAGAACTGAGATTGTGGAGTTCATGACTAATTGTGAGAACAAAGATGGTAGGGTCACCAGTGTGGTAAAGGTGGTGATAGTAAGCTTTGATGCTAAAGAACTGGAGAGATCTTGGGTGTACCTGCTGAAGGTTACAATAATTATAAGAAGCTCAAATGGCCAATTCTAGAGAATCTCCCTACTACTCTTGCCATTACAAGAAAGTTTGGTAACAACGATGAAGAATTTGAGCCCAAGGCTATTTCAAAAGTGAGATGAAGCCACCCCATAAAGTGTTGTTCGAGTTTGTGAACAAAGTTGTGCTGCCTAGGCAGGAAAGGAGGCACATTGCTACATTCATATACCTAGTCCTTATGGAATGTTTGGACAGTGAGAGGCAAATCAATTGGCCTAGCTTCATCATCCAACTTCATGATAGGGTTCTGAATGGCAGCAAAACTCACGCCATACCCTATGGCTTTATTCTCACGACTGTACTTGCACACTTTAAGGTACCGATCAAGAAATGGGAAGTTGGTGCAACCAAGGAATATTTTGGGTTAAAAACTCTAACTGCTTGTGGCTAGGGGTGTTCAAACCGAACCGAAAAACTGCACCAAACTGAAAAACCAAACCAAATCGATTAAAAACTCGACTAGGTTTGGTTTGACTTGGTTTGATATTGAATAAAAAACCCAAACCAAACCGATATATAAATATATAATTTTGTATACATATTTTAAGATTTTATATTGAATTTTCTTTTAAAAACAATATAGAAATATTTGGGATCCTCTCATGTGTTAACCTTGAAAGCGTACATTCATGGAAATTTATTGATAGATGATTAAGAAAATAACTATCATGTGTACTAACAAAATTCTCCCATTGAAATATTTTAATAGATCATATGTTTGTCAAATTTTTCACTATTTACTAAAAATATATTCACTTATCAAAATTTTATCTATAATGTTAACAAAATAAGCTTTGAATAATATTCATGTAACAAAAAAAAACCGAAAAACCGACAAAATCGAGCCAATCCAATCCGATATAGTTGGTTTGGTTTGATTTTGACAAAAACGAACCAACCTGGTCCATGTACACCCCTACTTGTGTCTATGAGGTCTAAACCACTCCCAAAGAACATGGTTCATCAAAAAAGGTACCTGTGAACAGCAAAGTGCGAGCTTTGGTGCAAGAAAGCGGGGCTAAGGATGCTGAAATTGATAGGTTGAAGAAGAGGTTGGAAGAAGTAGAGACAAAGAGAGATGCTCTCAGAGCTGAGCTGGCAAAAGAAAAGGAGAAGAATGATGGCATTCCTCAAGATATGCTAAAACTGCTTCAAGCCAAAAATCAAGAACATGGTCCTTCTCAGCCTTAAGCCTTCCTAGCCCAGTGTGGATCAACCAGTGACCCAATTCGGGATTTTTTTTTCTTTTTCTCATGATCTAGTATCTTTATTTCTTCTTATGTTTTGTGGTAGGATCTTATCAATCAATGAAATTTACTTCTTTTTTTCTCTAATTGTTTGTTGATATTTCTTAGATGGCTAATATCCTTAGATTGACAGATGATGATTGACGTCATGATTGCGTTTGAAGTAGCCCCACTGGCCATGAGTAATTTCTATTAAAATATGGTTATCTAACATTATTATGGAATTTTTTGATGACGCCAAAAGGGAGAATTTAGGTTGTGCTTTTAATTTGGATTGTGATGTTTATAACCAAATGAACCTAGTTCTTGATGATAAGTGACTTTAAAAAGGTAAAATGCTCTAACATTGTGTTGATGTTGAGTTGAGTTGAAACAGGGCCTACGCTTATGAAAAATACAGAGTTTGTCATCATCAAAAAGAGGGAATGTTTTGGCCCAAGTGAAGTTTGTTTTGAAGTTGACAAAGGAACTCAAGCATGAACTAGGTCCATCCCCAGTGTACACAGACACGGGCAGATTCGAGCATAAGGGATGCACGTGAGGGAGATAAGCTTAACTTGTTATATCTGATATCTTCTGATTGAAAAGGTTGCATAATTGATAAGGAGAAAGACTCCTTACTCAAAGAGAACACTATCCAAGATAAGAGAGGAGTTAGAAGTTGAGGATAACTAGAACTCTTCCACCAAGGAAGAGTAACATTGGAACTCTAGTTATTTCTTAATCTACTAACTCTATATATTACAAGATGTTCTAATTTTACAGGTACGCACAATAGCTGAAGTTAAACATGAGTTGAGAGCAAAATAGCAAGGCATTTTGCAAGCAATTCTTGTATGATTCAACCGTGCGAACCTTAAGCTACATGAACTAGATAGAAGAACCAGTTCCAATCGTCTGTCTTTTATTCTAGTTTCATTGTAGTATGTGGCTTCCAAATTGTACTTTTCAGCATTATCTAGAAGCAATTATATTAGGTACTCTGAGTATTCAAGTTAGAGTTAACTTGAAGTTGTTGCAGCAATTAGAGGTTGGTTTCCATAACGGGATTAGAGGTAATCCTTAGGTTTACAAAGAATTTTTTTAAATGTTGTTTTGGCTCAGTGATTTGTTAAGTGATGGGGAAAATCCTACTGAGTAGTAGGTCGTAGTTTTTTCACCTTTAAGTCGGGTGTTTTCCACATAAAAATCATTATGTTCTTTACTTTCCAAATTTACTAGTTTAGCAACAGTAGGTTAAGGAACACTTAGAAGAATCAGTTCCTTCTATATTCAGTGCACGCGAAAATTGTACACCGCACAAATCACCTTGACGTATAAAACATCAATCATTCTTATCTCTCCTTCTCATACATTCATCTTGACAAATATTTTATGTGCTCCTGATATTCCTAGAAATTTACTTTTTGAACCTCAATTTTGTGAGCAAAATAAAAACATATGTTGGATTGTTTCCTACTTTTTTATTGTGACGGATTTGAGAACGGGGCACCTCGTGCTCAAGGCCCAAATAGAACGCGCACGTATGAATGAACTGGAAAGCCAACCGCCACTTTGCCTATAGCGCTGGTCGTCCATCCTTAGTGTTAGCCCCTCACTAAGGAGCTCGGAAAGGACAACAAGAGTGTTTTCATGAGGAAGCAGAGTGTTGAAAGCAAAGGTGCATGAGCAGCACCAAAGCTAAAAAGGGAAACGGGCAAGTGATGGCCAAGGCGTCGACGGAGGCAAGGCAGCTTGGTAAGGGCTTGACGGTGAGTTGCGGGCCAAGGGTGATACTTGATCATGGTATAGGCATCAAGGCATGAGACATTGATGCCAAGGCAAAGAAAAAACGATGAGGTAAAGGAAAGCCAAAGTGCAACGGAAAGGCAATGTGCGGGCAGATTTGGCATAGCATTGAGTTGCGGCAAAACGGGCCAAGTTCGTGGGCAATGGCATGGCCAATTGTGGCTACAATGCAGCTGGATACAATGGCATTGAAGCTTAGCTAAGGCCAAGGCACGAAAATGGGGCAGCAAGCTCGAATGGACCAAGTCAACTGCGGTTACCGGCACATGCTGTGCACATGGGCAGCAGTTGGGAGGTTGCTGAAATGAGGGCAGCAACCTTGCACATTTTTGGGGCCATGATCCCACTATTCTTTAGCATGATTTACATGATCCTAGTAGTTGGGGAGTTGTCAACTACACTAGGCTAAAGTAGTGGGCTAGTGGGCAAGTGTATTGGCCTAAATGTGGGGAAAGTGGGATGTCCCATGATGTTATAAATGGGCAGCCTTGCTTACACTTTGTGTAGGAGAAAAAGGAAGAGAGAAAAACGTGTAAAGAGTTACACATTGAGTTAGGAAGGAGTCATATGTCTTGTTTTCAAGAGTGAAAACATCTGAGGCTAAGAGTAGTCTTGAGAGAGCTTGTGAGGGTCAAGAGTGATCTTCATTTGTACACGGATGTACCCGAGTTTGAGTTTCTTTGTATGCTCGAGTTAAATACAAAGTTGGGAAAGATTTTTCCTGTATATTGTGCCTTGTGTTCTACTCTAAATTCTGTTTCCTTTACATATTTTCGTGTGCCTAAAATCAGTGTCTAACTTACTACGTTGAAGCTGTCTAAAATAAACTAAGTCCAAAGTTGCTGGAATTTTGGCCGAGTGTTGGAGCAGGCTGAAGTCAAGTGCGAGACTTGACTGATGCACGGGCTGTTTTTGAAGAGACTAAAAACGAGCCTGTGACACTTAGCATTGTGGTATCGTCTTGGACATCCACATCTAAAAATTCCTAAGTTTATTATTTCCTAGTTTCTTTTTTCCATGTTTGAACTCATCACAAGACCGTTGGAATTTATGTCTTCGCATGCAATAAAAGTCACCATTTACAATTTAAGCAGTCCGCTTTGACAAGTTTGCGGCCACTAAAACTCATGTATACTGATGTTTGAGGTCCTTCCCCTGTTTCTGCAACTCAAGAATACTGTTTTTATGTTATTTTTGTTAATCACTTTACAAAATATGCATGGCTTTTTCCCTCAAAAAGAAATTATTTTTACCACATTTTGACCTTTTTGTTGAGAACTTCTTTAACTGCTCTGGTAGAGGAGAGTAAGAGATATAGACATAATCACTTTCAACCATGGGAATACAACACTTTTTTCCCCTCCTTATAAGCCTGAAGCTGAAAGAGTTAGTAGTGCTGAAAGGCGACACCGCCACATAATGAAAGCAGCCTAATTTAACTCTTTTTGCACCAAGCTTCAGTTCCTTTTGCCTGCTAGCCCTATGCATGCTCCACGGTTGTATATCTCACTAATAGAATGACAACACCAATCGTACAAGGCAAGCCACCCTATGAATATCTTTTTAATATAAGTCCAAACTACACTACCCTTCGCGCCTTTCTTGGTTATTCCACGAATTAATATTGTCACCAATGTTTCGACCCAACTATTTTCAGGGTCTTTCCCTCTCATCGTGTTATTTTTAAAGAGAATAATTTTCCCTCTTGCTACCATCTTCTAGTCTTGGCATGATGTTGTTCTCAACAATCTTCATCCTCTGATCCCCCAACCTTGTCCTTGTATTTCACAAATTTATCTCCGATGATATTCCTCAAGTTTCTATGTCAACAACTCCACTCTCCTCACTATCAATTTCTCACCAGCCACCAATATGTCGTTACCAAATATATTCACATCTGATGCCTTTCCAGTTCATTCAGAAGTGGCAGCTTCTATTACGTCATTGAGCGAAGATGCTTCCGGCCAACTCCCATTTGCAATAGGTACATATATAGTCCTAGCTAGGTCACCACCAATTACTCGCGTAGTTGCTCGGTCACAAACATAATATTTTTAATCCTAAGACACCACTTGATTACACTGCTCTCCCAATATCACATGTTCTCTTGTGCCTCTAGGCGACAAAGTCCATTTAAAAATAAGAAGAATTAACCCGATTAGCCACACATTCAATCGCTTAAACTAAAAATAGCCACCTGATGTATAATATATGTATAATTCGTGTTTAATATGTGTATAATCGTGTATAATCAATGCATAATCTGTGTAGATAGCTAGAAAAAGTAAATAAAGAATATGATCGGCTATTTGTGTAAACATCCCTTTAAATAATTCTTTCATACGTACATATGCGATGTGAAGATATACAAATTCTTTTTTCTTAAGAAGAAAATCTGCAGACCGGATGTTCGGAATTAAACAGTCAGCTAGCTACAGATGAGGCGCTCTCAATTTTGATTTCTTTGCTTTCAAATCAAGGTTAAATATATAATTATAACAGAAATATTGAATATTTAATTAACTATCCAAGTCTTAAATAATATACTCGAAGAATCTAGTGATTGGTTGATGTTGAGTGCTAATGTAGCCTATTGACTTAAATACCACGTACCATAATAATTAAATAAAGAGAATTACTTCTCTTACAAAACCACATGTTAAATGCCTAAGTACCTGAAGGAGTATGACTTCAACAATGACAGCCATTAGACTTGACTCTGTCCTTTTTCTTTTTTTTTTTGAACTATTTTAAAATTTTCATTTAAATAAATAATATTGAGAGTTCCGATAAATTATGTCATTATAAAAATGGAATAGTACAATTTTTATAGTTTTTTTATTTTATTTTTAAGATTGTTATTTTACACAAATTTTTAAAAAAGGCTATAGTATCACGTAATATTGGATAGGAAGTAAATTTGAAGACTCCTATTGGGCCGATAAACAACGTATGGGACACGTGTCAAATGGTGTAAGACCGCTTCCCCACACGCATAACTCTTGCCTCCTTTTTTTTCTTTTCTGTTTTTTGGTCAACCAATTTACAGATCATTTGAATTTCAGTCTTGATTTTCGCAAGCGTGATAGCTTGAACTGGATAATTAAATTTGGCATTCTAGATCGTTAAAGTTGAATCGTCCTTCAAATTTTGGAAAAGATATTTTAGGGTACAAGCATCATATTTTTTACAACTAAACATTTCTGGTCCTAATTGATTTTAGGAAATTAGACGACCTCTATATATATTTTTTTCTATACCCTTAAACCTGTCTCTACACTAAATTCCAGACATAATCTTGGATTTTTTCCCAAACCTATAACTGAAAAAACTGAGGCAAATGATTGGTTCTCTTGTTTTTGTTGACTCCGGGACCAAAGTGTAGCCTTTTTGGACTCAAACCATAAAAGTAGGTGAAAAAATTAACTAATGATCAATTTATATATAACACATGAGTTGAATTCGCCATACTTTAACAGCACGTTTGTCCGCTATGGTATAGCGCATGTAACCCATGTGCTGTATTTTAATTTGACTGATCCACCAATAATTAGTGGGTATAGCGCATGCATTTATCTCGCTACATATATAGCGCATATAATGAATGCGTTATACCCTCAATTATTTTACTGCACTGATTTTTTGCTTATTAGAGTTTCATTATTTTGTTAAAAATCCATTCAAGATAGGTCAGATATTTTGCATCCTTTTTATTTTCTTTTATTCATTCCGAAATATTTGTTACTTAACTTTTTCTTCATTTCGTCATAATATCCGAAGAGCGAAAATTAGGGTTGCATTATATTTGGAGGGGGGGGGGGGGGGGGGGGGGGGGGGGAGGAGGTTGTCGTGGAGAATAACTCAGTACGCTATAGTTGTTCTCCATAGTGTATTATCAAGTTGCCACTTACAATAGAGTACGATAGATTTGTTTCGTTGTTATGTAAAGAAAATGAGTGTAAGGAAACGGTTCGAAAGATATCCATATGTTGTTACTCCGCAAGGGGTGACTTGTTATGATGAGTTTTACATCAAAGACGATGAAACTCCGGTAGATTTTTTGTGAACTCCGGATGAACACCAGGAACTTCTTTTGATAAAAATGTTAGAAATGCACGTCAAGCCTGAAGACATTCGCAATATTGAGGTTCCGCAAAATAGGGATAACCCTCAATCATGGGATGGTTTTTTTTTAAGCAGTTTTATCCGAACAGGTTCCGTTTAAAAGAGTTTGGTCAGATCTAACCTTATCTCCACGGGCGAATGAAGAGCGGTGACATAATTTCTCCCCAAGTTTAGATAATCCACGCGCCGAGTGGTAAATTTTAATTTCCCTTCATATTACTATGTTTTTTTAATGTATCATATTTATATTAATATTCATATGATCCAAAGGGGGTATCGACGATATGAATTTTACAAGTTATTGACAACGGACAGTTGGAATATGCCAAGTTTTGGTGTTTTGGATCATGGTGGTCCATCCAGGAGTCATCAGCAACTCAATAAGGGCCCAGTCGAACTGCAACCGGCCGATCTCTATAATCTTGTAAAAATTCGTCCGCTGAAGGCGTTTTAGCTGTACGATGATGTAGTGGATGGTCCCTAATGAACTCCCACAGATCGTCTATATGTATGGGGTGGAAGGTCTGGGACAGACACTGCACATCCTAGATGTGTGAAGACCTATGGTTTCCCTGGAACAACAGTAGCTCTCGAGATGCAGGTCCGAGATGCACAGGGGGAAGCTCCATGACGATGTCTGTAAATTCAACAATATTAATTAAAGTATTTTTATGTTTAATCGTTTAACATCTTTAAATATATTGCGATATATTTTATATTAATATTTAATCGATAATTTTCAATATTATTATTTTATATATTAGTTTCTTACATTTTTGACTAAAATTCAGCAAGATTTTATTTGAATAATCATCTTTTTTTCAGCTATTTTTGGGTTATAAGATAATTGAATAATTAATTTTCATAACTAATAAGGTATATTTAATAATTATTCATATAAAAATACTTAGGTTGAAATTTTTTCTATTTTTTTGGGTTTATAAGAGAATTAAATATTTTATTTTCGTAACTAAGAAGATAATTATCTACTAATACATTAAATTCATAATTGAGTACTCTAACAGAGTTAGTTAACGAGGTCACGTAGTGTTTATTGTAGACTGCAGAATCCTAAAGAGCACTAAAGTCACACTACTCTAAATGACCATAAACAAAGTCAATTACCAAAACTAAAATTTATTATTAGTTTTACTATGCTAACGGGTACTACATAATAATTAAATGCATAACATAACACTAGAGGACACGAAACATTTCCATTTTTTTTCCAGGTTGACCCTACCTAGTGAGGAGAGAGAAGCTCCGGAGAAAAACAAGCGATCACAATGCGATTACCATCTTCAGTGGTGCCATGGCCAATTTGGCCGGCGGCCAGCCACCGAAACCGGCTGGTCAGCCCTCCCCCACCCTCGCCCCACCATTTACGTCCAATACCAACAATTCCCAACCTTTAGATTACTCTAAAATTCTGAAACCAGCCACGATGAATGCACATGTGCAAGGAACTGCGACAAAACAATGTTCCGATAATCCTATTCCATGGCGTCGAGCAGTGTTATTACAAGGGCAGTCCATGGTAAAGTTCACTGAAGCAGAGGTGGATCGAATGAACGTGATCGAAGGTTTGCAATACGCAGCAGTTTGCAAATTTTCGTATGAATGGCCGGATCTCAATGAATTACGTCGAATTGTGCCTCTTCAATGTGGAATTAAAGGTGAATGTAATATTGGATACCTTCGCTACATACATGTATTAGTACGATTTATGTTATGGCAAGATTTAATTGATTTTACGTCGAAGAGTGTCTATTATGTGAAAGACAAGGCGTGTAAGGAATATCAATTAAGAACGTTGATTTATGATGCAAAATTCAAAGCCGGAGAAGAAACATCAAAGGTCATGGCGTGGATTTCTTTTCCTAATCTGCTAAACGTTCTTCGTCAAGGAATGTTTATTTTCTTTGGCATCTGCGGTGGGTAAGCCGCTGCATTTAGATATGGCGACTATTAATAAAACGAGGCCTAGCTGCGCGCGAGTGATAGTCCTTGTTGATTTATTAGCAGAGTTACCAAAGAAAGTTCGTATGGATATCGAGAATGAATCAACTAGAGACGTGAGGATTGAATGGGTGAACATCAAATAAGATTACATACCAAAATATTATAAAGAGCGCAAGTTACAGGGCCACGATATGATTGGCTGTTGGATGATACATCCTGAGCTAATGGAAAATAAGGTTGCTGATCAACATGCTGAGAATGAGAATGTAAAACAAGGTGCTTTGAATATTGTCCCAAATAGTTCTAATAAAAATGGTCCTTTGATGATTTTCGAGTGGCAAAGTGGTAGGTAATATGAATGGTAATGGAAAGGAAAAACGTAAAGAGGTGCGAGATAGTTGCAACAACAATAAGGCTGTGGTTATACATGAAGGTAATCAATCCAAAAAGGCAATGAATTGGTTCCAATCGCTAATGAGGTTGATGGATAGGTACAAACAGGTAAAGAATTGGTTCCAGTTGCTAAGGGTGGTGCTGGACAAGTGCAAACTTCTAATAAGTTTGCAATTCTTGATGGAGAAGACAATGCAGTGCAAGAACAGACTCAAATAAATGGTAGTGTTGGTATGAATCGAAAGGCAATCCAGGACAAACAACTAGCAGTCATCGAGTTGGATAAGGCTTCTCTTGTGAAAGGAGGAAATCAAGCAATTGGGAATCATCTTGCTAATGAGGGTGTAGCATCTCCTAATAGAAAAAGGAATTACGTAGTTAGAAACATGGAATCAACATCAGACTGGGTTCAGAGAACATTTGTAGGTAAAGTAGAGTACTCTACTACCCAGATTGTATCACGATAACAGATACTATTGGCAACATACACCAGCAACATATGAGGGACTTGGACAAGATGAGCAAGAGGAGGTTAACACCTCATATACACAGGAATTAATCCAGTTAAATGCAAACATAAAGGGACAACAACAACAACCACTCTCATCTAGTTACAATAGAGACAATCACACATTTATTCACAGATGGTACACAAATGCAGTAATCAATAGTGTAATTATGTCATTCCCTTGATCCAACTTCCTAGTGATGGTATACTATGTACTCATTCCACTAGAGGGCACTCTAGGGAAGACATAAGGACGATATTGGAGGTCACAAAAGCTAGACACAGTGAGAAAGTGGTTAGCTATTCATTGTCGAGGCAACACCTTATAACATGCTTCAAGGAGGATGTGCAGTATGATGAATCAAAAGATGGATCACATACAACTAGTACGATGTATGATGAACAAAAAAGAGGAGGAAGATCACAGTTTCATTCATGGATAATACTTGAATTAAGGAAAGGAAAAAACAACATCAGCACAGAAGTTGGGCGTTGGAAAATATGCTTAGCAGGAATCACTATTGTAATCATGCCCTCTCTATGACCCAACTTCCAAGTGGTGGTATTAGTACTATGTACTCAATCCACTGGGGGGGGGGAGGGGAGTTATGGAAGGCATAAGCATGATAGTGGACTCGTCAAGAACTGGACAGAGATATAAAGGTTCAGCTAATAGGACATACATGGAACACAAACTGGGAGGACGAACACAAGTTAAATCAAGGAATGCAGTCAAATTATGGGAGTTAAAATGCATGATCATCATAAGGAACATGTACTGGGCAATGCGTGGAGCAGGTAACAATCTTTGAAAATCTAAAGATGCAAAGAGCAAAGAATACAGATCACGGAATCACAACATAGTAGATAATCACAACAGAGTTGGAAAGGCTGGACAACAAATGAGTGACAAGGCAGAAAATGGCTATTTTTGTAATATGCTATTTTTTATACATATTTTAGGCTTTTATTTACATATGCTTATTAGATCTGATTGTAATAACAATATTGGGTCTCACAAGCCCAATTTTGATAATAGGAGTTTGGTAGTACTCACATATTGTCGTCTTACTCCTAATAAGACATCATGCTACCTTGTTTTATTTTATTATATATATAAAAATTAGCCCTAGACACTCTGCCTAGAGGACTGCTTAAAAAAATAAAGAGGGCACGAAACAACAATAAAGTCACATATTATTATACGTCCAACATTAAAATCATATGTAACACTAATTATTTAATAACATAACAATTTATAATTTTTTTTTAATTTTTTAGCACATAAATAAACTAATCTGGATAAAAAATAAAAAACAATAATATCACAAAACGATTACAAAAAGCATACAACACAATAAAATAACTAATTAGTACTAAATATACATGAGTTTTACCAAAAAGTAAGTCAGAATACCTCGATTTACAGTTTTTTAATTTGTAAAAAATTGATGATTTGACCACCGAAATGAGCAATAGAAGAGATCAACTACATGACGAAACCTTAGATTCGGTGTTAGCTCGTTAAAATACGGAGGGGGCACGATTTTTAGGGGACGGGTGGGCTCCAGTAGAGAATTTTGCATAAAAAAATAAGAGGGAAAGGGGGGGGGGGGGGGGGGGGGGGGGACAATTTTCTCAGTTCTGCGAGGAAGATGGTTGTGCCGTTTTTTATATAGATATAGTGCATATATAGGATGCGCTAAATCGATATGTTTTATCAACTCAGATATAGCATACTCCGTATACGCGCTATACTTATATTATGACCGCCATTTAAAATTCAAATATAACGTATTGATTGTATGCGCTATACTTTTACGGGCAAAAATATCGTTAAGATACAACGCATTCAACTCATGCGTGATATATAAATTGATCATTAATTGATTGTTTTCATCTATTTTTATGGTTTGCGTCCAAATAAACATTATTTTGGTTCCGGACGTTTTTGTTTTCCGAAGTTCTAACTAAGCTCTTCAAAAACCATAGTGTCCTACATAGTGGGACCCACTATTATCCTATGTCAGCGGTCTAACCTATAACACGTGGCAATAACAGCCACCAACTTTATTTGGATGTGGGTCCCTCCTCTATCTGTATCAAAACACGGAGGCAGAGTAGGACGCTTTGATTGGTCAATTTGTGGGAATGTGAAAGTGGTGGAAACTATTTTTCAAGTCTTGAATTTTCTACAACAAACTCTATAAAGCCAATAGAAAATAAGACCCAAATTTATTATTTATTATTTATTATTATAATCTTAGAAAGGGAGAACTCCACGTTTTTCTTCTACCCTTTCTAGGAATCATCAAAAGACTTTAAGAATTGAGGAGTCTTCTTGTTATTCTCAGATATTGAACATTTAGTAAAACCTATATTTGATCAACAGAGCTTTCTTTGAGAATTTGAACTAGAGCTTAGTCCCTACATTATCCTCGTTTTTTGTTTTTTTGATCTCTAAGAAAATGATAGTAAGATGGTGGATGACAACATTCCAATTGACAGAGCTGTTTGTGAGTTCTTTAGTTCATTTGACATATGGACTATATATATTCAGCACAGCTGTTGCCGGTGATCTTTCCCAAACTCTGAGCGATTGTCTTTTCAAGTCAAATTTGGAAAGTAGCCTTAAAACAGATGATACAAAAAAGACTAACAGTGATGTGCCTCCTATCGTGCTAGTTCATGGAATCTTTGGTTTTGGCAAAGGGGTAATGCCCCTTTTAACACATTTCCACATTTTCTTTCTCCATAATATGAAGGTCACAGTTGTTTGTTCTAATTGCCACGTGGCCTAATGTATTTTGCTTTTTTAGAGATTGGGAGGGCTTTCGTATTTCGGTGGTGCAGAGAAAAAGGATGAAAGGGTTCTAGTGCCAGATTTGGGTTCGCTTACTAGCATTTATGACAGGTGGATGTTTCAGCTTTAATACTGTTGTCTCCTGTTCTTTTTTATTTTTGAGCGACAATTGATAGATTTTAGTTTTCAGGGCTCGCGAATTGTTTTATTATTTGAAAGGAGGGCAGGTTGATTATGGGGAGGAGCACAGTAAGGCTTGTGGGCATTCCCAATTTGGACGAATTTATGAACAAGGTCAGAATCTTTTTATTTTCTATGAGATGAATTTAAACGGGGTACAAGGTCAGTGACGATGAATCCACCGCCAATTTGTTCGGGACTGAGGGGCAATTGTTGTTGTTTACTTAATTGCATTTCAATCTTTGTGAATTCAATGGCTAACTTAATCTTGCCACTTTTCTTTCCTGGCAAAAAAAAATGAAGCAGGACACTACCCCGAGTGGGATGAAGATCATCCTATTCATTTTGTGGGGCATTCAGCTGGAGCACAGGTTGTTCGAGTCTTGCAACAGATGCTGGCTGACAAGGTAAATTAATGCAGAATTAGTTAAAAATATTTGACGTGTTAAATAATCTGTTCACGGTTAACATTAAGCTTACCGTCATAGGCATTCAAGGGTTATGACAACACTTCAGAGAACTGGGTGTTAAGCCTAACATCATTATCTGGAGCACTTAACGGGACAACCAGAACATACTTTGACGGAATGCAGTAAGTTTCTCAAAATCTTTACTTACTCTGGTTTAACCTTATTTGGTCAATTATTGCCTATGAACAATTGATGCCTTAATGCTATAAATAATATATCAATATTTAGCTTTGACATCGGAGTCCTAGATGATTTTCGAGTACATAGTACTTGAGGAGGCACACATTATGTAGTTACTCCATTATATTATGATAATATGCATAAAACTACGGTCAAAGCTATCATCTGTTTGTAGCTTTCTTTACTTTTATGTTTTAACCAGTTTCCTGAAAGTTGTAAAACTTCATTTTACTGAAATTGATTGAATTCTCCGACAGACCTAAAGATGGGAAGTCCTTAATGCCCGTATGTTTGCTCCAACTTTGCCGCATTGGGGTAATAATTTATGAGTGGCTTGACATTCCCTGGCTGAAGGACTATTACAACTTTGGCTTTGACCACTTCAGGATGTCCCGGAGGAAAACTGGTATCGGGGGTCTTGTCGATTGCCTTTTAGGGAATGATGGTCCATTTGCTTCGGGAGATTGGATACTTCCAGATCTTACCATCCAGGGCTCAATCAAGTTGAATAGCCACTTACGTACATTTCCGCAGACATACTACTTCAGCTATGCTACTAAGCGTACCACGAAAGTAATGGGTCTTACAGTTCCTTCTGGCGTTCTAGGGATACATCCGCTGCTATTCATCAGAGTCCTGCAAATGAGCCAATGGCGGCATCCACAAGATGTTTCTCCTCCGTACAAGGGCTATAGGTTCGTGCCTATTACTCCTCTGTTTCAATGTACTTAGAGAGATGAAGGTTCTTTATACTGCATGGCCTATTCACCTGAGTTTTATTTCTATTTAGTCAGCAAGATTTTGAAACTCTGTAATGAAAATTTTCTCAAGCATTGGCTATTTTAATTTAGTGACTATGAGTGTTGAGCCTCGCTGATTTGCATTGACATCCCACATCCAACCTGATTATATTATTTGGGGTTATTGTTGTTCATGACAAGTTATTGTTGATTGTTAGACTACTTCTGGATTTACATGCATGGCTGATATGCACTGCGCTAAATTAGGGATTTTGTAACACCACTTTTGATTGATTTCCAATTCTCCTAATTTTAGTGTCACCTGAAAACATTCTGTTTAATCACCTTTGTAAGATGTGGATTTTCATTTATGATCAGTTCAGAGTTGTAAGTTTTAATACGTCGCAAATTTTTTAAAAATCAGTAATATGCACCATTAAGTTTTCTCATTCAAGATTGTATCTTCTTAAAGTAATCATTGTATATGAAAGCAGTACAGATTCAATACAAACAATAACTAGTTTCATCATCTCATTGCTGTTATTTCATCTAATACCTGCAGGGATGAAGATTGGTGGGACAACGACGGTGCTCTCAACACCATATCTATGACACACCCTCGCTTGCCGGTTGAACACCCGAGTGAGCTTGTTGTAAAAGATTCTGATTGCCAGCCCTTGCAACCTGGCATCTGGTAGGTGACCAGTTAGATTCTGCTCTCATATTTATTTAGCCAAGTTAATATTGTAGAGTGCCTCTTCTAGTTCTGTGTCCATAGCCTTTAATAACTACACAGTCCTCATTGTTAGTCTACATTCATGTCATTAGTATTCCTGGGTATTAAGAATTGAGGTTTCAGAGAATTGGAACTTCGCTTTATGATGAGCGATTTTTATAGCCATCTTTTCCTTGCATGAAGTATCTTAACTCTATGCGATCCATTTTCCTTACTAGGATTTCATGTTGTATTGATCTCTTCTAATGGAATTCCAGATTAGATTAGAACAATGATATCATGTGAAGGTGACATTAGTTTCGTCTCCTTACTGATTTTGGTGATATATTTGACTGACCATCTATACCCACCTATATCAAAGAGATGGATACAAAATTATATGCATTGATAGGTTAATCATAGGTTTGCCCCCATTAGTAGATTTAGATGTTTAGGTGATGTCTCAAGCAAATATTGTTTTATCACTCGTTGAAGTGCGAGTTCTAGGTATTTACATCCAAAGAAATATGTTTATATTATATTATCTTCTCTGTAGGAACTTATATCCATATTAAAAGGATGTTTATATTGTCAAGAAACATTCCTAGAAAAGCAACTGGAACTGGTTTTCTCTTTATTTTCTCAATGAATAAATTACTGATTTATTACACCTTACCTTATTTTGTTTATACAATACTTGTAACTGTTCCTCTACTTGTAATATATACTTGTTTTCACCCTTGTCAATATGATGGTGTTTAAAAGGCAGCAGCATTCATATTTCCTCCTTTGAGCGCAGGTACTATAAAATTGTGGAAGGTGACCACATTCTTTTCGTTGTGAATCGGGAAAGAGCTGGAGTTCAATTTGATTTGATCTACGACAGCATATTTGAGCGCTGCAGGAAGAAAGGCTCCAACACTCCCAAACCAAGTGCCTGAATAGTTATACTAGGAAGATATTATTCTCTCAAGGGAGAAGGGAAGGTATTCTGCTGTATCACATTCTTCTAATCTTTTACACATTGGCAAATATCTAATGTCTCTCATTGTTCTTTTGTATGTAATTGTTATTACCTCCATTGGCTCGTAGGCTTTCCGTGCGGATATGTAAGTAGAGATTTGGTCCGTTGCACTGTCAAAAAAGATGAATATAGAATTCCAAAAGAATACAGAACTTCCTGTTTTGACCATGAACTAAATGATTTTTTATGGTGATTGACTGATTTTTCATCTCAATATAGTAATAGTTAGGGAAAATACATAAGTTACTCCCTAAACTTGTCCCGAAAACTCATTTACATATTCTAGCTTTACGAGTGTCTTTTTACCCCACTATTCTAACTCAAAGTAGAATTAATACTACCCTGAGAGCTGATGGCAGAGAGAGTGTTTTCACTCCTTAAAAAACAAGTGAAAAATGGATTAATCTAAGGCATGTGTTATTCTTTAATTGGATAGTACATAATTGACTAGACTAATTGTGTCTCCTCTTTGAACAAAAACACATATTGGGTTTAATTGCAGTCTCTATATATCCAAAAGAGGTCTACAAAATTAAATTAGTGTTTATGGATATATCCTTTGACACAGCTTAAGCACGAATTTCCCACATTACTAGATTCCTCTTGATTCAAAACTCTTGTCAAGAATAATAGGAAGGCTGCCATAGCAGTCGATCTGGCTATGTTTGAAAAATATTGTATTGTTTTGATTATTATTATTTCTCTTCTATGTTACTAAACAAAATCAACACTAGTTCATTTGGAAAAGAAATAAAGCTTCAGTGATTGATCATGGCAGATCTGTCATTCTCAGTTATGTTACTTTATTTGCATGGAAAGATCAGCGCTCACCACTAGAAACCCGACGGAAGACATTGTTACGACCGAAAAAATCAGGTGTAATGCGTAAGCTAGCAAAGCAAACCTTGAATGACGATAAATCAGACAACAAACGAGAAATCTACTAAAAGAGACAACCATTTAACGTGGTTCGGTCAATTGACCTACATCCACGGCGGAGATGAGCAATCCGCTATATAAAATAGAGTACAAAATATCGAGAGAACAACCTCACGAAGAGGCAAACATAAGTGACACACTAACCACTTGTCCCTCATAAAGTTCTCCCCCTAAACACGACTCTCAAACCCATATGGTTACATCGTGGATGCTACTGAATGAGAAGGAAAGATCTTCAATTCATAAAAGTTCAAATTTTTTCCTACAAGAAAAGGAACTAGCAAAATATGGAAGAATTATAATTTCCTTCTACAAGAAGGAAAACCCAATTATGATAAATATGTTATCATTTCCTTCCAGAGATAAGAAAACCAAATATGATAAGAAATCAGGACAACCCCTAACAGACATCTCCCTCGCCTCACTGCCACAAAAAGATCCTCTTTCACCACCAGAAGTGTGCATGCCTTCCCGTCTTACCATGAACGCCCACGACAAATGGAGTTTCTGGAAAGGATTTCAAGAAATGTAGAAAGAAATGAAAGTGAAAGAGTTAAATAAAAATTGGAAGAAGGAGAGAAATTAAATTAGTAGATGGTATCTGATGCAAATCTGATGTGGCGGCGTGTGTAATACAGTAATACACCACCAGCCTCAAAGATTCGTGGAGCATTCTCGGGGTGATACTAATTCCACTTTGAATAAAAATAAGGGGGTAAAAACTAAAAAGACACCTGTAAAGTTTTAGTCTGTAATTGAGTTTTCGGGCAAGTCGAGAGAGTAACTTATGTATTTTCCTTACCGGTTACTTAAGAGTATTTACATCCGTACATAATATTTGATGTTATAAGTAATAGAGAAATGACTGATTTGGCATAAGAACCTTCGTATTTTGAGTTATTATTATTATTTTTATATATTTTATTTAAATTTTGAGGTTAAAAATTCTAATGAAAATGCTTTCAAGAAGTTTGTAAGGACGTTCGTAATTAGAGGTTAACCATTTATTTTCTTAACTGAAAAAACTACCATGAGAGATCTAACAGACAATAGCTTAACTTCTTTTTTCCTTTACAATTTATAAGCAACCCCAAAACCTCAATTCACAAATATATATATCATCAAATCACCATTGATGATGGCAGCTAAGGCTAGGATTTCTGCAGCTATTTTACTAGTTTGCATTATCCTTCCTTTGCTAGCCTCAGCATTTCTTGATCATCTTCCTCAAGTTCTAGAACATGATTCTAGAAATAAAGATGTAACAATCCGTGGTGATAATAATAATATTGTTCGCGCCAACGACAATGACTTCACTCTTCCTCGATCACATGAGAAAAAGAATGAAAGATCCTTACGAGAAAAGAAGTCAAAGAAGAAGAAGCATAAGAAGAAGAAGAACAAGAAGGGAAAGAAATCACACAAAGATAAAGCTTTCGATTTTGACCACTTATTTGGAGGAAACCAACAAGAAGGAGAGGAATTTTCCCCTTTTATGCAACCATTTGATGTGCCTCAAACAACAGAAGAACAAGAACAGGCAGAGAATTATGATGGATTACGTGAGGGATTTTACCAGAAAACATGTCCTCAAGCAGAGAATATTATAAGAAATGGTCTAATCAGGGCCTTTCAGAATGACTCTACCATTGCTGCTGCATTTCCTCGCCTTCTCTTGCATGATTGCTTTGTCAATGTAAGTCCTCGCCAACACTTTCCAAACTGCAAGTTCTACCATATTGATGCTTTTTAGGCTATTTATAAATAAAGGGGAAAAAGGTAAAAGATACCCTTTTAACGTACGAAATATCTTAATTTTACCCTTCGTTATACTTTAGGACCGTTCATTCCTTGATGTAACTAGCAGATTGTCCCATATTTGCCTTTTGCCCTAATATAGTTTCAACCTGAAATATTACGGTGGTAATATTAAATCATGGTCAAAAGTAGAGCGTTAAGTTTAGACCTTTTTCCGAAGTATTTTGACATGTCAAATCCACTCCTTCACCATGATATGAGATGATTTGTTAATGGCAAGCGTATGAATAACCTCAAAGTATACACGGAGGGTAAAGTTGTAATAGAGGAATATATTTTAACATTCTCCTTATAGTAAATTAGCACATGGTAAACCATTAAATTCTTGGGAACCTCAATATTTTATCTACATTCCACCTTAGCTTCTTAAATCAAGTCCAAAATCAACTAATACAATCTTGAATTTTGGTTATAATTGCAACATATTAGTATAACCAAAATCATGAATTTGATGTACAGGGATGTGATGGGTCGATATTACTAGATACAACACCCAGTGGTGCAAGAGTGGAGAAGTTAGCAGGCACAAATGGTGCTACAGTCAGGGGATTTGAACTCATAGACGAGATCAAAGCCGAGCTTGAGAGACAATGCCCTGGCATTATCTCCTGCTCTGATATTTTAGCATACTTGTCGCGGGACGCCTTTGTTTTATCAGGCCTCCCCAATTATAACGTGCTCGCTGGTCGACGTGATGGCATGGAATCCAATGAAGCAAATGTTGTTGGAAACCTACCACTTCCTGGCGACACAGTGGATCAAATGATTGATCTTTTTCAAAAGAAAGGCCTAAATTCAGAAGATTTGGTTGTCTTAATTGGTGCACATTCAATTGGTGTAGCCCATTGTTTCAACTTCCTTTACAGATTGGACGAACCTGAAAAGGCACAAATGTTAGATCCAAGGCTAGCTGGAGTCATGAGATTTATGTGTACAAACCAAATGAATACCTTACCTTTTGATCCAACAACACAGTACAAGATGGATTCAATTTTCTACAAACAATTAATGATGAAGAAAGGGTTGATTGAATCGGATCAGATATTGGCTCAAGATATTAGAACGAGGGGTTTTGTGCAAAAGTTTGGTGATGATGAAATGGGATGGTTTGATAAGTTTGGTAAGGCTATGAATAAATTGGGAGCAATTGAAGTGCTTACTGGAAACCAAGGCCAGATCAGGAGACAGTGTAGAGCTGTTAACTGAAAATTGGATTAGTTTCTCGTATTTTTCCCCCCCTTTTCTTAAAAGAGCTTATAAAGCTAGCCAAAAGGTGTAAGAATTTGCTCATTTCAAGCAGCATCCTAGACAAATTAAAGCCTTGTTGACATGTGTATTTAGAGTATGGACGATAACGATATTTGAAGTTGTTCGAGCAAACAATATCATACATTCTGAGATGTTAAAGAATGTGCACGACATGTATGGATCAACAATATAAAGTTTAGCAAACGAACTAAATAATTTCAGCATGCATTAGCAAAAACTCATTAGAAATTACATACTGCAAGACAAAACCTTAAGCATGTTTAGTTTGAAGTTTTAGCAAAATGAACTAAAAAACTTTAGCTTGTTTAGACTTAAGTTTCGGATAAAACGCATGACAAACTGTAGACTGCAGGACAAAACTTCAGTATGTTTTAGTATGATGTTTTAGCAAATGAACTAAATAACTTCAATATACATTCGCAAAAACGCATTAGAAAATTACATACCGCAAGACAAACTTAAGCATGTTTAGTTTGAAGTTTTAACAAATGAACTAAAAAACTTCAAAACTCATGACAAAATTTCAGCATGTTTTGGTATGAAGTTTTAGAAAACGAACTAAATAACTTCATCATGCATTAGCAAAAACTCATTAGAAAATTATATACTGCAAGCAAAATCTTAAGCATGTTTAGTCTGATGTTTTAGCAAATGAACTAAAAAACTTCAGCTTGTTTAGACTATAGTTTCGGATAAAACGCATGACAACATTGCAGACTGCAGGACACAACTTCAACATGTTTTGGTATTAAGTTTAAGCAAATGAACTAAATAACTTCAGTATGTATTAGCAAAAAATAATTAGAAAATTACATACTGCAAAACAAAAACTTAAGCATGTTTAGTCTGATGTTTTAGCAAATGAACTAATAAACTTCAACTTGTTTGGACTATAGTTTCGGATAAAATGCATGACAAAACTGTAGACTGCAGGACACAACTTCAGCATGTTTTGGTATTAAATTTTAGTAAATGAACTAAATAACTTCAACATGCATTAGCAAAAACTCATTAGAAAATTACATACCGCAAGAAAAAAACTTAAGCATGTTTAGTCTGAAATTTTAGCAAATGAACTAAAAAACTTCAGCTTGTTTAGACTGAAGTTTCGGATAAAACTCATGACAAAACTGTAGACTGCAGGACAAAACTCCAGCATGTTTTGGTGTGAAGTTATAGCAAATGAACTAAATAACTTCAGCGGCAAAAACTCATTAGGAAATTACATACTGCAGGACAAAAACTTAAGCATGTTGAGTTTGAAGTTTTAGCAAATGAACTAAAAAACATCAACATGTTTAGACTGAAGTTTCGGATAAAACTCATGACAAAACTGTAGACTGCAGGATAAATAACTTTAGCATGTATTAGTATAAAGTTTTAGCTTCAATGTGAAAATTTTCACGAATGAGGTTACAGATCACGCGACTAATGCGTGATGTAGGTTTTATATCTTTTGCCAGGGGCATAAATGTCATATTATTACGGATTTTTTGTCAGGTGGCTACCAAATCAATAATTTTTAAAAATAGAGTACATGTTAAAAAGTGACACAAATATAAGGCACGACTGCAAATCCCCCCAAACAAAAGGGCATGGGATGAGACATGATGAAATGTGGGCCTATGTATGTCTTTTTTAAAAAGATTATTCAAATATTTAAGCATTAAATTTGGCTACGACTATTTTTTATAGATAGCAATGGTTAATTTTTTAAAGTTGACAATGACTAAGATTTTAAAGTTTGCAACGACTATTTTTTTGACTTTTTTAATAAACTTAAAACTTAATAAATTATAAAGAAACTAAGTAAAGAATTATAAAATATTAAATAAAATACTTGTAACGAAATATTTTAGTAATTATTGTCGCACCCCGTTTTCTTGCGAAAGCGAGTTTCAACGTGTGATAACTCTTTTAAAGGAGTATTAAAAGAGAAGAGTCGCCGCCTAACGATTTTGAAGTGCGTTAGGGCACCTATTTGCAAAAAAACTCTATTTGACTAGTCAAAGACAAAGACCGGGTAAGAGATCAAATCGCCTCAAAGAGAACGCATTAGGCACTCTTTGAGGTCCACAACTGTGGGTCCTGGCCGGACTTTAGACTATGTGGATTACGTAATTAGGCTAGGTGATCAAATAAATAAAGAGAAGTCGAAGAGTCTTATTAGGACACATGAGAATCAGCACAAATCTTAATGACTACAAAGATACAACTACATTGATCTATGTTAAATACTCCCTCCGGTCCAAAAATAAGTGATTTTTTATTGTTTTCACAAATATTAAGAAATTCACCTTTTAACATTAATTAGAAATAAAATTTACCATATTAACCTCTGCTACCTCTTCACATAAACAATCCTTACACATACTCCAATACTATTTACTTCAAGGACAATATAGGAAAAAAGAATTGATTCATTCTTGAAATCTGAAAAAATCACTTATTTTGGACCACAAAAATAAAGCGAAAAATCACTTATTGTGGACCAGAGGGAGTAAAAAATATGAAAGGAGGGGGGGGGGGGGATCCTAAGTTCTTTAGCCTAAAGGATCACCCCGCGCAACATAAGTAATACTTCGCAACTCGCTTAAGGTGGGAGTTGCTCATATTATTCAGCGGACACAGACTATCTTCTCCTGCTACCCAATCACTATGTTAAAGTTGTTTACCTAAAGGCGCTTTAATTCATTTCTAGGTCGTACCCTACGCATGCAATACCTGTCTCATGCCTATGGTCCAGGAGGCTTTGGACCTCTATTTGGATGATTCTAGACTCCTCTTCGGATGCTTAAAAATGAGAAAAACTAGCGCGCATTCAAAACATATAGGACTACACATAAATGCAAGAAGGGATTCAAGTTAACCTCCACACATAAACAGCAAATGCATGCGAGCAGTTTAGGCAGTACATATTTTAGGGAATTAAGACGCATTAGAGTTGTCAAATCCTATAGGCATAGTTTCGAGGTGATTCTGATGTCCAACATCACACAAAAATCATTGTTGTTTCTGACTAATTAATTCGTATATTAAAAGTGTTAAAGAACTCCTATAGGCATGATCTCTAAATTGTTTATGCAATGGGGCAGTAAAACTGTTGAAGCTGAGAACTAACGACGTTTGACTTCATAAACACTTTAAGACGAGTGATAATATCCCATAGGCAGGATTGTCAATTGAACTTGATTTTATAACACTTCATCCCTATAGGCATGTCATCTAGGCGGGACAGTGTAATAAAAATAACGGAAGTAGTCAATTGATTGATTAAGATCCTATAGTCATGATGTCTAAAGGAGAGCGTGCTAAGAGTAATAGAAGCAATTGATTGATTAATTAATTCAAATCCTATAGGCATTCTATCTAAAGCATCTAGTAGTACATATTCCCTCCGGTTCACAATAAGTGACCAGTTTGGTTTTAGCACGCCCATTAAGAAAATACTAAATTCTATACAAAAATACATATTATGACTAAACTACCCCCTAATTAACTATTTAATGTGAGGAGTAAGAAAACTTTTTAGGGATATGTACATAAGGGTTATTTTGTAAAAAAAATTTATATTCTTTCTTGATTATATAAATGGACACTTATTTTGAACCAAAATAAAAAAGTAAACTGGTCACTTATTGTGAACCGGAGGGAGTATAGAAACAAATGTAGCAATTACTTGAGCCAACATGTTTTGACAAGTTAAGTGAAGTGTGTGCATGATTCTTATATGCATGCTTTCTATTAGTGTACAATATGCTAAACTAAATAACATATAAGATATGCTGAAAGAAATAGCAAATAGAACATAGGCCATATAGGAATGTTTTCTACCCTTTTATGCAAGCATTAGAATTACCCCATCACCTTTCATTAATCTTCCCATCATTTGTTTACAAATTATTACAGGATTGGATAATGAACTCAATTACAAACATTACACGAATGAATAACTGCAGGCCTGTAAACAAACCAAACCCAACAGTTACAAATCATCTTCTTGACCAAACAAATTAATGGAACATATATGAAAACATTCCTGAAGCATTGCTTGGTGGATTATATGACAACTAGTTGGATTCACATAAAACACATTGGCATTTTAGAAGCAAGAGTGACAATATTGATTAAACAAAGAACAACAAACTAGGAGAGCCAATAGACTCGACTTGAAACATGGTAAATGCAACATAGGTTACATCATCAAACATGTGACAATATGCTAAAAGTAAACATAACACTAGAAGAGTTAAGGAGACATGCCATTTTTAGATTAACATGGTAAACATACTAGGCACATACGGGGTGAACATGCTTTTTTCCATAATGAGTTCAAAATAGAGCATTGGCATAAAAGGATTTTAACTTAGGAGTCTAAGTCATGATGGTCAGACAGAGTCATAGTCAGGAATTGACAATTGCACACCACACAAGGAGGCAAGAAAACAATCAATGAGAAGCCTAATCATGCTAAGTATAATACAAAAATCTCAAAGTCCAACGGTGTCATGGCAGGGGGACATATTATCTTAAATTTAAATAGAACAGGCAGACTCAGAACTTAATCCAGTCGACTATGCATGATCACAGAACCTAAATGTATTGCGATTCTACTAGAAACATAAGCAATACCAAATAATGCAGGATTGACCAAGCACCAGAACAAAGCAACATGTTTGATTAAAATATTACGACAACAAATATGGTTCGTGTAAGCAAATAAAAACAGAGTTCACATAAAGTAGTTATCAATAGAAGTTTATAAAGGCCTATTCTGGGTAAGAGATGATTCCCGAGGAATTTCAATGCGAGAATCCAAAATAAGGCATGAGAAAAACTCATAATAAACAGCAGAACAACATCAAAATTAAAGATACAAAGTCATTCAAGCTAAACACATAGGGTATAAAG
This sequence comes from Nicotiana paniculata, assembly GCA_005239505.1. Classification (NCBI taxonomy): domain Eukaryota; kingdom Viridiplantae; phylum Streptophyta; class Magnoliopsida; order Solanales; family Solanaceae; genus Nicotiana; species Nicotiana paniculata. Next base: position 41,968 of record ML323685.1, read on the forward strand.
AATCAGGAAGGTTGTGACACTAGGAGATTCAAAATTGCATAAAGCTACAATGCAAGTAAAATTGCCAATGATTTCAACACAATATTATTGGTTCGAACAACATGGACATGTGAAGCACCGAAAACAAGCAAAAGATGATAGAATTGCAAAAGTCAAGACACTCACCAGTTTGCAGATTCAACAAACAAACAGAAGAGAAGTCTAAGTATCAGAAACAACTCGAGTATCACCAGCAAAGAGAACAACCAAAAGACCCAAATCCTAGTGCAACCAAAAGACCCAAATCCTAGTGCGTCAGAGTTCGCAGGAGCCTCAAATGAGCCCCGAGTAATGCTCGCGCTAGGGGGGTCGTTAGAGAGGGTTCTGATGGCCTTGGTTTTCAGCCAGCCAAGAGCAGTAGATTCAGAATAGTATCGAGTGAGTGAGAGTATGAGAGAACAACAATCATTCCGGTCTGTTAAAGGGGATTAGAGGAGGGGTTTATATAGTAGTAGAATTGAACGAACAAATAAGAAAACACAATCATATTGAGTTCTATATCTTTCAGATATAAAGATATTCTGAGGAGCACGGAAAAAAAAACTCAAAATTCACAAAAATCATAAGAATATTTACGGAGCGTAACAAGAAATCTTATTTTCAATTTTTGTAAATGAAATTATATATGATGAAAGTAATGCTTTTTATTTTGACATTTCTTAATTATTTCATAGTTTACCCAATGATATTTGTGTCACCAATGGTAAAGCAAATCAAGTGCATATGGACTATTGAGTTAAAATAACATAATTTCTAAACCAAACTCATTTAAAACAACATGCCCAATATATTTTTATATGTGGGATTTGGAGAGGATAGTGTGTACGCAGGCCTTACCCCTACTTAGTGAAGGTAGAGAGTGTTTCCAATAGACCTCGACGCAGAAAAGTAGGGAAAAGAAAAAGAAGAATAAGAAGAAGAAGCTGACGGAGAAAAAGAAGAAAAAGAAAGAAAGAGAGGGGAGAAAGGGGGGGGGGGGGGGGGGGGGGGGCGAGAATAAGTAGTACCAAAATAGTAACAGCAGGAGAATACGATAACTAAAACAAACTAAAGACATGATGTAATATAATTCTAAGCAATACAAAACATGCGTGCTACTAGTATTACTGGTAAGAAAGGGGGAAACTCGACCTTCTAACCTAATACTCGACCTCCATACCCTCCTATAAAGGGTGATCTCATTAGTGAGCTGAACCCACGCCAAGTCCTGCCTAATCACCTCTCCACAGTACGTCTTAGGTCTCCCTCGAGCTCTTCTCAAACCCCCATGGTCAAGCTCTCACACCTCCTAATAGGAGTCAATGCTTCTCCTCTTAACATGCCCGAACCATCTCAGGCTTGACTCCCGCATCTTGTCCTCCACGGAGGCCACCACTACTTTGTCCCGAATAACTTCATTCCTAGTCATGTCCCTCCTAGTACCCGCACACATCTATCTCAACATCCTCATTTCTGCTACTTTCATCTTATGCACATGGGAGCTCTTGACTAACCAACACTCCGCCCCATACAATATGGTTGGTCGAACCACCAATCTGAAAAATTTACCCTTAAGTTTTTGCAGCACATTCTTATCACATAAAACACCGGATGGAAGCATCCACTTCATCCATCTCGCTCCAATACGATGTGTGACATCCTCGTCGATCTCCCTGTTGCCCTTTATAATAGATTCGAGATACTTGAAACTATTTCTCTTGGGGATGACTTGAGTATCGAGCTTCACATCCACGTCTGCTTCAAGGGTACCGTCATTAAATTTACACTCTAAGTACTCTGTTTTGGTCCTCTCAACTTGAAACTTTAGACTCCAAGGTCTATCTCCAAACCTCTACCCTCGCATTAACCCCGCCTCGTGTCTCGTCTATCAACACTATATCATCTGCAAACAACATGCACCATGGCACCTCCCATTGGATGTGTCGCATCAGCACGTCCATCGCCAGTGCAAATAAGAACGGGCTAAGAGCCAATCCCTGGTGCAGGCCCATCATAACTGGAAAGTATTCCGAGTCTCCTCCCACTATCCTCACCCAAATCTTAGCACCATCATACATATTCTTAATCATACTAGTGTACACTACCGAGACGCCGCTAACCTCCAAGCACCTCCACTAAACTAATTCAAAAGTGGCACGGAATAATTCGTTAAATTATGCCACAAAAATTCATCCCTTTTTAGTTACATTGCACGCCAAAATGCCCACTACCTAGTGGTAGTTCCTCCCATAGCATCTTCCCTAAGCAACTGCACCATGTACTGTGGTGGATCGTCGATAACCACCAGCTCATCATTCCCATTTGCATCGAGTCCCTCCTTTGCTAGATAGTCTGCTGCCTTTTCTTTGATCCATGTTTTATATCGCACTGCAATTCTCCATCGATTAGTACTCGGCAATTTCATAACAATGCCCTGCTGGAGTTCTTTACACAACAATCTAACTCCTATGAAGACAGCTGCCACGACCAGAAAATTGAGCCATATTAACTGAGCATTGCCCTAGCTTGCCTCTGACATCTTCATTTAGGACCATCTTCGCTTCTGATATGACCCTCAATCGCAATGGAACTCTGAGTATTTGGCATCTATATTCATCTTGCAAACAGTTTGCAAGAGATAATTGCAAGAAATAATTGGAAATTTTGCAGATTTAATTGAAACAGGAGTGCATGCTTTGCTTATCTTTAATGGATTACATAAATCTAGCAAAAGAGGTAGGGCAGATTATAACCTTAGTCTAATATGAGATAGGGGATAAGAATGAGGCACTGGAAAAAATTGTTCAATAAAGTTAAGAGTCACTGTTAAATAATAGAATTGCTAGATTTTCCTGTCAAACGGTATTCTCTTCTTACAGTTCTGCATCGCACCTTGATTGCATACTAGAGAAGTGAAAAAAATATTTAATAAACAGCAATTGCAGAGGGACAAGACAAAATTGGAACTAGCGAGTGAGTGCTTCAAGTTCAAAACACAGAACGAAAAGGTTCAAAATAACAAAATCATCCCTGATTATTTGTTCAGTGAGAAACTATGCAAGTGATCTCCTATTGGAACTCTCTGTAACTTTGACTCGAGTTGGTCTCCAATGAAATCAAAGATAGATGAACATATGATTCAAATATAAGCTTCTCTCCCTTCTCTCAACCTTTTTCGTTGGACAAGTTTTCATTACTAACACCAAGTCTCTGTCGAAAGTATTTACGAGTTGTCTTTATGACTCAACATGAGGCAACCATTGACATTTATCATATTTTTATCAGGAGTCTATACAACACTCTGTTGACACCAAAATGATAAGTGAAATAAGAAAGTTCTTTTCATGATTCTACATCATTCTTATTACTGGGGTAACATTTAATTTCTTTCAATCCATAAGCAACAAAACACTTCCTTTAAATCTTTTATATTCAGTTCTGGATACTAGGGGTTTCAAAAATATGGATACAAATTGGTATCACGGGAGGTGTGTCCAAGTCATGATGGCGAAAACTAAATACTAGTAGTGTCACGACCCATTTTCTGAACAAGCCGAGACCAGCACCCGATAACTAACATGATTGAGCGAATCATTTGCGCTTATCAAATTTAATAACTTCAAACTTTATATGCCACAAGACACTACTTTAACCAAATACTTTTAATTAATTTAAATATCTAAAATAAACCAACTTCAAAACTTTATACGTAGTGACCAATGAAATACTGTTAAGTTATCATATAAATTATATGAATCTTAATCCACCGACTGTGTCTATGAAGCCTCTACTGATAAACTGGCGCACTGCTCAAGACATGAGATTGCCTGGCTAGTTTTCCAAGTAAACAAAGAAATAACTAAATAAAGATGACTCTAAGGAACACTTCACGAACAAAAGCGGAGCTCACCAATAACATTGGAAGAGAGGGAAGTCCTAACATGTAGCTTGCTCACCTGCAAAATCGGTTCCTACGTTGTGCCGCATACCAACGTAGGTTCCCAAAAAAGAACGGCAGTACCATCCATTGTACTCAGTGAGTCTCAACGACAGGGGACGAAACTTTAATAAAATATACATTACGAGCAAAGATTCTACAGGTGTGGAAACATAAAGATTCTAAGAACAATTCCAAAATAGTTGCAATATACCAGTTTATGAATATTTTAAAAGAAATTCCTTTCTTTTTCTTTCTTATTAAAATACTTCACTTTATACTTTGGGAGTTCCAACTATCCTGACCTATTTCTGTCTTAGTTACTGTGTGATCATCACGGGTTCGATCCCAACCTGATCGAATATGCCCAATCCACGAGGTGTCACTCGCTTCATGGTTCTCAGCGCTCATGTATCATACCTTAGCATGACTAAGTAAATTCTCAGCAACGAGACCCTCGGCTTGTATGCTCCCTACTTTGGCACAAGTAAATTCAGGACGTCAACGCCTTAGTCATGACCCTCGGCCTGGACGATGACCCCTTCTTAGAATAGAGGATACTCCCACAAATCTTTTCTTCCTAAAACTTCTTCTTGTGACTTTTCAAGTCTAAATCTTGTTTGAAAGTGATTTATCAATATTCATAATAATATTCTTGAGTGTATATATAGCATAAGCATGAAAGAAAATTACACAAAGTATTTTTAAAAGTTCTATCTAACTCTTGAAACTTTAACATGTAAAATCATGTAATAAATTATAAAAATATGAAAAATAGACGCTTATACTTCTGGAGTAAAATACATATGCTTGAACTAGAACTTAGTCAACATTAACTCATTCTTTTCAATTAAGCACATGATGACCCGTTAAAGCATTTTATCAAACACTTTGTGGGCATGTTTTTGTGAGTCTACCACTTTAGTAAAGGGTTATATCCGCTCATCTCAAAACTCCTTGAGCCAATACGTAGGCTCCAGTCCAATTTATACCGGTCAAAATAATTGATTCTACAACAATAAGTGCATTTGAATTAATTTAAAAGTTTCACACCTAAACATGAAATCTACTGTTGATATAGAGGAAGAAGAGAATTATTTTTTTCAATTCTTACCTATTACTACTGTAGGATAATTGACAATCGAGAATTTTATATACCTGAGTTCAAGAATAAGTGAGTCGTGAAGAACCCTATAATTTTTCGTGAAATTTCTGCTACCTCTCGTAATTCCGTGCGTCTGTTTTTGTGTTTTCTCTAAGGCACAAGCCTTTTTTTGTTCCCTTCCAACCTTTTAGCTTTAGTCACGTGACTCTTTTTTGTTTAATTGCTTTCTTCCTTTTTTTTTTTTCCTCCTTTTGTTTTGTTTTGCTTTAACGAATAATTAATGATACCCACTTTTAAATATTATTAATTTTAAAATTATTAATATTCCCCTAATTGTATATCAATTATTTATAAATAGAGAAGTAACTCAAAAATCAATCACAAGGATTTAAATTCGTAATAGAAGTATAATTTAAGATAAAAAAATAATTTAAATTATATATTTAGCGAATTTTGAAACTTCTATAGATTTGAGAAGTGTTACAATCTTCCCTCCTTAAAAAACATTCGTCCTCGAATGTATCTAGGGATTTATTCTTAAGCTAATAATCATTTCTTAAGTTCTTGAAGTTCTTAAGTTTTCTTAGCACTACTAACTTTCCCAAGGGACTCAAAATTCTGGCTAACTCCCTAAATTTTCAAAAATTTCGGCAGAGTCTCCCCTGTAAATTGGACTATCCAAAAAAATATCCATATCACCAATACCACAACTACACCAACAACAACCAAATATACCATAACATGCCATTCATAGGCACCTTATACAACTCATAAACTAATTACTCGCGCTCCGGCAAGGAGGTACCAATAACCAACCAAAATCTAAAGCACAACAATTCTGCAAAAATAAATAAATGTAATGACTTAAATATACTCTGGCATGGCACTAAATTATTAAATAACTAAATATACTCTGACAGAAACTAAAATACTTCAACAACTAAGTATAATCTAGCAAGGACATAAACACGTGCTAACTGTATTTAATAAATCAAATATAAATGCCAAACCAAACCTAGGTTCACATACCTTTTTCCTTAAATAAATATGGATATTTCTTCCTCATATATTCCTCGACCTCCCACGTATCCTCTTTTGAATCATGATTACTCCACAAAACTTTTACCGATGCTATATCTTTTGTTCTCAACTTTCTTACTTGCCTATCGAGAATTTTTTGTAACGACTCGACTAGTTGTTTTGGGAATTTAATCTCCGTTTGGTGACGTAAGATCTTGCACAACTTCACATTATGTATATCGACCTGCGTGCGTGATTGAATTCAGTTACCGGATAATCCAGAGTCGAATTGGAAGGAAAATTCCAATTTTTGAAGCTTAAGTGATGGAAGTTGACCGAAGGTTTGAATTTTGATTAAACGGCCTCGGAATGAGTTTGGGTGATGCCAACAGCTTGGTATGATGATTTTAGACTCAGGCGCGCATCCGGAATTGGTTTTGGAGGTCTGTAGAGTAATTTGAGGTAATTTGGAGAAAGTTAAAATTTTGGCAATTTCGGCCGATAGGTGAAATTTTGATATCGAGCTCGGAATGGAATTCTGAGAGTGGATGTAGGTTTGTTGTATCATTTATGACTTTTCTGCAAAATTTGGCGTCATTCTGGATTGAATTGATAGGTTTCGACACGAGTTTTGATATTTGAAGATTTGAAAATTTCTAAGTTAGATTTTTGGTTTGATTCGTCGTTTCGGCGTTGTTTTATGTGATGTGAGACCTTGAGCGAGTCCATGTTAGGTTATATGACTTTTTTTTGTGATTAGATGGGGTCCCGGGGGTCTCGGGTGTGTTTCGGACGAGCTTCGGGACATTTTTCCCTATTTTTGGTCTGATGTATGTTTTCTGATGTTTCCTTCTATGCGATCGCATAGGCATAGATGCGATCACATAGTGTTCTGTGAGCTCCCCAGCTTTTTCCTTCTATGCGATCGCATAGCTTCAGACGCGATCGCGTATGTCCACTTTCTCCTTCATCGCGATCGCACTCCTAGTGTCGCGTTCGCGATGCGCAACTGGGCAGTAGCCATTTTTCCATTCTATGCGATCACATTACTTTACTCGCGATCGCGTAGTACAAATTGACCAGTGGCCTTTTTCCTTCTATGCGATCGCATTGAACAAAATACCTGGGCAGACATTTTATATCTTCAAAATCGAATGTTTCACCATTTTATCACATTTTGACTTCTAGAGCTCGGTTCTTGGCGATTTTTGAGAGGTTTTTCACACAATTCGATTGGGTAAGTGTTCTTCAACTAGAATTAAATATATTCCATAATTTTATCCTTATTTTCATCATTTAATTTGTGTTTTTAGTTGAGAAAATGTTGGTTTTGAAAGAAAACTTCTAAAATGAAAAATCATGATTTGAGGGATCAAATGATATCAGAATTCGATAAATTTTGTATTGTTGAATTCGTATCGGAATGGGTATTCGGATTTTTGTAAAATTTGACGGGTTCCGAGGTGCGGGACTGGGGGTCGACTTTTGGGTCGATTTTTATATTTTGTAAAGATTGAAACTTTATTATTCGAAATAGTTCCTTATTCGTTTTATGTGTATTTTGAAGTGGTTTTAATTGATTTTGAGCCGTCCGGAGGTATTTTTGCCCGAGAGTCCATTTTAGAGTACCGGGTTGTCGTCTTCGAGGTAAGTATCTTGCCTAACCTTGGGGGGGGGGGGATTTCCCCTTAGTATTGATTCATCTATGTGGATTGTAGTCCGTGTACGCGAGGTGACGAGTGCGTGCTTGGACTTATTTGTGGAAAAATTGGCCCTTTAGGAATCTTAGGTCCTTATATTCGCTAAGTATGAATTGTTCTTGACATGATTGAATTTTCTAATATCTAGTATCATCTTTACTTGCTTAAATGTAGGATTTCTTACTTTCTCATATTGCCTATTGACTCCTAATTGACTTGCCTGAATATTTTACTCCTTTTACTGTCATGCTAGGTCCTCTTAACTGCTCATCTCAAATTTGCAATTATCTTCATCTCACCCTATAATTGTTTTGGTCTTAAATGAAGTTATGATTATTCTCTGCTGCTTGTCCTTAAGTGGAAATTGTTGAATATTCTCGTAACTGCTCATCTTTAAAAGAAGTTTAGATATTCTATACCTTCGTGACTTGCCCTTATATGGAGTTATCGGATTCATATGAGTTCCTTGTTGATTGAACCGTGTATTTGGGTACGACCCTTATACGTTATTCTCTTCCTTGTTGAGCTGTCTTTATTATGCCTAGTATTCTTTGTTGAGCTTATTCCTTGTGAACTGGCCTTGCTTTTCTTATGATCAAAGGTTCTTGAATTGATGTATCTACCGTATCTTGTATTATTTTCAATTTTTGTGGTTGTACTTGTTGTGGTGATGCACGAGGTTTTTTCCGTGCTGTTGTGGTTATTGTGATGCACGAGGTTTCTACCGTGCTGTGTTTTATATTGATATTGCACATGTGGTGTGCCAAGGAGATATATATATATATATATATATATATATATATATATATATAT
>MDKI01040263.1:0-45408 GCA_005239505.1 Nicotiana paniculata
TAACGCCTGGGGGGTCCAGGCGTTACCCAGGCCTTAGAGCTATAACGCCAGGGCCTGCCTGGCGTTACCCAGGCTTTAAGGCTGAAACGCCAGGGTCCCGGAACGGCCAGAAATTGAGTTTTGACGGGTTTTAAGTGTTTCCAAGTTAGAATAGAAGTCTTGGTGACGTTTAGGGATCATTCTAAACATATAAATAGACCCAAAAACATCACATTAAGGGGGATTTCGTTGGAGGACTTTGGATAAGAGGATTCTACTTAGTTTTTCTTCTCTTCTCTTCTTTTAGTTTTATAGTTTATTAGTTCTAGAGTATTGGGTGTTACATGAACGTTGTAGTTGAAGCTTGAATTATTCTTATTGTTTATCTTAATTGGTTTGTTTATTCAATCTTGTGCTTAATTATTCAATTGCTTGATCAACAATTGAATACTATCTACGAATCTAGGGTTGAACTCGGGAGAGGGAATTCTAGATTGCATATAAGATTGGGTAGAGCAAGATCTTAACCCTTCAGGGGAGCGGATTTGCGGTTAGGATAGGAATATACCTAATCGCCTTGCTTGGTTATTATACGAGAATTATTAATGCGTTCTTGTTAATCCTGATTCCATAGGAATATAGGCATTAGGTTAACTTGAATAGGCGAGTTGTACTTCGGGAGAAGGCTACGAGCAATATTAACCTCGTCAATCAATAAACCTGATTAGAAGATTTAGGTCGAAAACTCAACGTGATTGTTTAACAACCCATAACTCTAGAATATCAATTTACCTTGAATTCATCTTTAAGTTAGTTGTCTATTTAATCTTTTGATTTACTATTTTAGATTAATTCTAGTTAAATATTTGTTTGAGTTTAGTTTAGTGGATAGTTAATCACAAGTCCCTGTGGGTACGATATCTGGACTTCAATTCCTATATTACTTGTCGACCACGTACACTTGCGTGTGCATTGGGAAATTAACCAACATAGACCCTTTTCCCTCTCCAGATTCAACTACTTATACATCAGTGATTAACATATTGGCACTTTTTTCTCCAAATTAATGCACAGATCGTGGTTGCCTCCCTTGGGATTATGGAAACCTCAGTGGAATTTTGGACAAGGCTTTTCCTAAAGGTTATTATGTGGATAACATATTAACCCGACTAAGTTTGACCATGAAGCATGTACAGTTATAATCAGAGTAGGGTTACTATGGGGATATATACTGGTACCCTCAAGCGGACAACTTGAGGAGGAAAGGCACGAAACCGTCGACTGCACCGCTGATCGACTAGTATTACTACAAATAAGCCTTTCCGAATTTAAGGGGTGATATAAAATGGAAGAGCGCAACCACTCATAAAGTATTTCTATAGGATTTGTATAGGCACGAGTGGAATACGATGTTGAACATGATTATGCAGCAATAAGCAATAAACATGTTGTCACGTATTTGCACATTATGAAAGCGTTAAATACAACAGTTATGATTGAAAAGAAGTTACAAAGGAAAACAAAAAGAAACATGTCAGTTTCATTTAAAAGAATAAATACTGAGGGAAGTAAACAATTAATTGTACATAAAGGGGAAAGGGAAATGGTGCAGGTATCAGCAAAGTAAAGACAAATTCACAAAGCAGTTTGAAATGGTAAAAGCCTAGAACTCCCCAGTAGAGTCGCCATGCTGTCGCGCCCCCCTCTTTCCTCTCCTTTCGAATCGGTCAGGGTTTTTGACGTTATTGTGACAACTCATTTCCTTTTGGGATAAGGGATGTGAAGGATTTGAAGAGTCGCCACCTAATGAATTAAGGTGCGTTAGGGAACCTATTAAGGGTCACAATAACACTAATTGAATAACCAAAGATTGGGTAAGGGCTTGAAATTACTCCGAGGGGAAGGTGTTAGGCACCCCTCAAAGTCCACAACTGTGGTTCCCGGCCAAACGAACTTTGTGAATTTAAGCAAGTAGCAAATAGGCAGTCAAAGTATACACATGGGAACAAGTAATGGTTTGAAAATATTCGCAGTCTAAGCACACATATGTGATAGAGTTTTGAAAGATTTATGGTCTAAGCACACATATGTAGGGGATAGGGGAGCCCTAAGTTGTTTATCCTATAACATCACATCAATGCAATGCCCGGTAATCACTCTTTAGTGAGGGGATTCACGTGGAATTAGCGCACCGGTCATCATATCCATATCTACCTTTGACCCCACCTCTTAACGGTTATTAAGCGAGTTTATTTAGCGATCTCTATGCGTGCTGTTACCCATTCCTTCCTTGTGGTCCTGGAGGAATTCAGGACCTCTAGATATAGGTAGTTCTAGACAGATCCCTAAGGTTTTGAAAGGATAAAATTCTAAGCGACAGGCAAGAACAAATAGGACTAATCAGATAAATGCAGGAAATAAGTTATGAGGCCCAGATTTACCTTCACAAGTAATGCATGTAATCAGCACGTCTCAAACACAAACAAGAAGCAGTTTTATTAGACAGGATCCTAAGCAGGATTCTAAGTGAGTACCCATGCACAGAAATATGCAGCTTTATTTTTTATAAACTCAGAAGCAGGGGCCTAATCAGTTTACCTACTGATTTTTAAGCCTGTTAACCTTTAGACCATTCAGAAGTTGTTTTACCTAAAAGCATGTTATTCTAGGTGTTACGAAAATGCAGGGATTGTTACCAGTTTGATCTAAAACAGGATAATCATATGTAAGATTGTGTTATACCTTTTCATGAATCAGTAGTTTAAACTAGGCGTGGTTAAGAAAATGCAACAAAGTTCTAGAGCATGGTATCTACTATGCACATATAAAATGCAGAATGGTTAAGACATAATTTTAGAATGCACTGAATTCCTAAAGCATGATTTCTAAATGCACAAAGAGTTATAGGATGATTGAAAACATGATTTTGAATGCACAGGAGTAACAGTTTTATATTAACTTTATTATCCTAGGAGCAGGAATTCTAAATGGTAGGCATAAGCATAAATTAAGGACATGCTGTGCGTTAAAGCAGTAAACATGAAAAGCCTTAAAGACATGATATCTAATGCATGTTTGGCATGGTTTGAATGAATATGTTTGTCCTAAGCATGGATTCTAATGCAGATATAGGAAATGTAAAAGCCTAAGGCATGATTTATACCCAATAATAGAATATATAACTCCCCTTCCCATTTCACTAGCTAACCCCAATATCTGTTTACAAATAATTATTACAGACCAGTTGAATAAATTACATAAATAGATAAAGGAAAAGAAGAAGTTAAACTATAGGGAGCCTGAAGTAGGCCCAAATGTAGCAAATTGTCCATAGCCTCATATGCCAAAGTCATAGCCTTTCTCATGTCCGGGTTTGTCAGAGTTCCCTAAAGACCTCAAGGATCCCGGCCAGTGCTCACATCCAGATTTCATAACCAGAATTGAGTAACTGCAGTGTGAAAGAGCCAGCTCCAGTGCATCAGAGTTCATAGGGATCTCACAGGAATCCCAAAGCAGTCACACACCGGAGGGGCAGAACTTAAGGACCTAAGAGTAGAGTGAGAGTGCTTGACATAGTTTTTGAAAATGCTTTGGTATAAAACAGTATTGAAAAGACTCAGTTGAATGAAGAAGTCTTATAAAATAGGAGTTGTTTAATAGTAAAATAGTTTGAACAAGAACAGTGTAGTCAAACAAACAGGAGATCAACCATATAGCAATCAGATTCAACATTGCTCAACAACAGACTTTCACACAGGGAAGTTGGGAACTGGGGACACATAGGGCATGTACAGTGAACACATAGCAGGAAGAAGCACAAAAGTTTCAAGGAATAGCAAAAAATAGGGCTGGGATTCTAAAATTGCTAATTGGAACATAATAGTACTAGGCCAAGTTGAACATAGGATCAAACAACTAAGAGTAACAGACTGTTTTGCAAACAGGTGCTTACTAGAACTAAGCAAGACATAGGAAAGGATTCACAAAACAGGGTGGAGCCACAAAGAAAGTAGACATGTTCATACATAGGCTGACCATAAAAGGGGTTGAGCATAACTAGTATACTAAGCAAAACCAGTTAAATATATGTTGAGAAGAAAACAACAACAGATTAGCACAATGATAGACTAAAGCAATAGAAGAAATACATTGATTTTGGAATTTAAATTGAAATCATAACATACCAGTAAAGAGAGTAAACACAAAGTGAAGAACATGAGAGTGCAATAATTAGCCTTGGCTTGCAGCCGGCTAATTTAGTAACAATAACAAGTAACAAAGAAAGCATAAGTGATTCTGAGTGTATGAGAGATGTGAACTAATGTTCGTTCGTGTATGTATGAGTGTAATGAGAGTAGAAGAGAGGAAAATATGTAGTAGTTTGAAAGCTAGGCAAATAAGGAAAGAATCAATTTGTTCAGTAATTGAATAACTCAGAATCAATTAGAGTAAAAATCAGTGCAAGTACTCCCTCAATTAAGGGAGTTAACTTCAAACAGTAAAAGACAGGTAACAAATAGGAAGGAGATCATATATGGCTGAAATATAACTAAGGAAATAATTCAAACATAGTACATGTATAGAGTAAGCGATTAAGGCTAGGTACATAAGGTTCTACTTAAGGAAATAACATAAGAATCAATTAACAGTATAGTCAACCACATAATAAGGCAAGAAAATAATTTAGAAGTCGGATATCAGTAAAGGGAATCAATCACAGGAAATCAGTAAAGGGTATCAATTACAGGAATTTAGGGATTCAAACAAAATAGCGCTGATTAAACGAAATAACTACAAACTTCTGGAATAAACATAGTATAGGCAGGGAGAAGCAAAATCAGAAACCCTAATCAGCATAACGGGGTATAAATCACGGAAATTCAGAACATATTCATGAGAAACAAACATGCATACAAATCAAACGAACAAATCAGCGTAGACTGACTCAGAACCCAGAACTAAGCCAAGAAATTAGGGGTTTTAACACAATTAATCAGGTTAAAGGGAAAACCTAAATAAACCATATAAACGTAGTAAAGATAATAGAATAACACTTAAAATCATAGGAAAAGTCATTTTGAAAAAGGGGTTAAGAAACCCTAGTTATGGAGACGAAGAGACATTTTGAAAAGATCAGAAAGTTTCTCATGGAAAACAGTGAAATAACTCAAAATACTCTTATATCTGTTACAGATCTAACGAGTCAAGAGATAAAAATAGGGTTTCGGAGAAGAACAACCCAGATATAGAGAGATTCCGGCTTAGAAACCATAGATCTAGCCAAAAAAATAGAAAGATCTTACTGAATCGAGCCATGGCGGCCTGAGAATGGTAAGCACGGACCAGGGGAGGGTTAATGGCCACTGGTCCCCTTGAGGACCTCAAGACAGCAAGAATCCCGGCCATAGGAGAGCCATTAGGGCTAGGAGCGGTGGTGAGCCACCATTATTAACGGCGAGCAAGCAACGACGAGGGGAAGCTAGGGTTAGGGCAGAGTGGATTTGAGAGAGACTAGTGAAGTGTGACGGCAGGTGTGTGAGGAAAATGAGGGGTTTGGGGGGTAGTGGTGTTAAGTTAATTAAGGCAAGAATAAATCCGGGCCGTTGATCAACGGCCAAGATTTAACAGGTGTTGGGTCGGGTAGGATTTAGGTTTGGGCTTGGGAGTCTTTGGGCCAATGTAATAAGGTGTTTGGGATGGCTATAATTTCGGCTATAATTGAAATAGAAACATGCCATTTGTTAAATATCCGAATTAAATTAGTCGAAATAATTTATAACATAATTGCTAATTAAAAAAGAATTCTATGCATGGAAATAATTTTAAAAATTATTATTTGGTATTTAAAAATATAAAGGACTAATTTTTGGTAGAAAATAGTACAAAATTATATGCATGGGCTATAATGTCAAAGTTTTTGCAATTATAGCCAAAAGGTGCCAATTTGGCTATTTATGGCATAATTTGGTCTTAATAGGACCATAAAATGTAAATTAAATCAAGAAATGCTTTTGAAATAATTCTTGATGCAATTTTGTAATTATTTATTGGAAATAAAATGCTGGACAAATTTATAAAAATGCAGAAAAATTATGGAAAAATACCAATTGCTTTTAATGCATGATTTTTGTATATATGCAATTTTAAAAATATTTTGGGTAAAATTGTGTATCAACATGGGTGACGGAGTGTTATGGATGCAGGGCCGACCATGTGTGCCCAATGTGGATGGTTTGCATGAGTTGATTATTTAGGAGGCCCACAGTCCGCGGTACTCCATTCATCCGGGTTCCGTTAATATGTATCAGGACTTGAGGCAACAATATTGGTGGAGGAGGATGATGAAAGACATAGTGGATTACGTAGCTCGATGCCTAAATTGTCATCAAGCGAAGTATGAACATCAACGGCCATGTGGGTTACTTTAGAGGCTTGAGATTCCCGAGTGGAAATGGGAGCGAGTTACCATACATTTTGTTGTTTGGCTCCCGCAGAATCAGAAGAAGTTTGACGCAATATGGGTGATTTTGGACAGGTTGACCAAGTCGGCTCATTTCATTCCGGTAGTGACTACTTATTCTTCAGAGCAGCTGGCTCAAGTCTATATTCGTGAGATTGTCCGACTTCATGGCATGCTGGTATCCATCATCTCTAACAGGGGTACACAGTTTACATCATGATTCTGGAAGGCCGTACAGTGTGAGTTAGGCACACAGGTTGATTTGAGTACAACATTCCACCCTCAAGCGGTCGGACAATCCGAGCTCACTATTCAGATATTGGAGGATATGCTTCGTGCCTGTGTTGTGGAGTTTGAGGGTCTAGGGATCAGTTCTTGCCATTTGCAGAGTTCGCCTACAACAAAAACTACCAATCGAGTACTTAGATGGCTCCGCATGAGGCTTTGTGTGAGAGGCAGTGTCGATATCCGATGGGTTAGTTTGAGCCGGGTGAGGCAAGGCTATTGGGTACCGACTTGGTTCAGGATCCTTTATAAAAGGTTAAGTTGATTCAGGATCGGCTTCGTACAACCCAATTTAGATAGAAGAGTTATGCAGATTTGAAGGTTCGCGATATGCGAAGCTGTTATCCTCATATTTACACCACTTCAGGTATGTCTCTACACTCGTTCGAGGACAAACGTTTGTTTTAAGAGGGTGAGGATGATAACGACCAGGCCGGTTATTTTGAGTATTTAGCCTCGTTCCCATATTTATTTCGTCCTCTATGTTGCATTGTGGTTATGTGACTTGCCGAGGATGTTTGGTTTTGGTTCAGGCATGTTTCGGAGTGAAATGAGACACTTAGTTCCAAAGATGGAAGTTTAAGTTGAAAGAGTTTAATGTAGTTTGACTTTTTTATAGACGACTCCATAATGGAGTTTTGACGGTTCCCACAGCTCCGTAAGGTGATTCTGGACTAGGAGCATGTCCAGATATTGATTTTGAGGTCCTTAGATTGTTTTGGCTTGAACTGGAAAATGTTAGGAAGTTGAAGGTTTGGAAGGTTGAGAAGTTTGAACAGGAGTTGAATTTATTGATATCCAGGTCGGATTCCAATTTTGGAAGTTGGATTAGGTATGTCATGTCATTTATGACTTGTGTGCAAAATTTGAGGTCAATCAGAGTTGTTTTGGTCTGAATCGGTGTTAGTTTTGGAAGTCGAATGTTCATAGTTGTAATAGGCTTGAATTGGGTTGCGATTTGTAGAAGAGATTCAGTTTGATGTGATTTTTGTCCTCGAGTAGGTTTGTTATGTGTTTTGGAACTTGTTGGTATTCCCGGGGGTCCCGGGGGTGAATCAAATTATATCAGATCATTTTGGACTTTGGTTGGTTTGCTAAACTGATATTGTTCTGGTGTCATCGCACCTGCGGAGGGTTTGGTCGTAGATGCGCACACGCAGGTGCACTATGGTCATCGCAGATACAGAAAGGGCTATCCAGGCCCGGGGTCGCAGAAGTCGAGACCCTTCCACAGGCGCGAGTGTGCAGGTGCGCCCAGGTTCCGCAAGAGCGAACACAAAGGTGTGCATTTTTCTCCGCAGAAAGGGACTTGCCTAGCCTTAGTTGGAACAACATCTATGATTGATTTTTCCGCAGGTGCAACTGTTTTACTGCAAAAGCGGATACCGTTGGGAACAAAAGGGGTGTTCAAGGGTTTTATCTCATTGTTCATCTTTTGGACTTAGAGAGCTCGGTTTGTGGCAATTTTTCAAGGGATTTTCAAGGAAATCATTTGGGTAACTGATTCTAATTTAGATTTGGCTATTATACATGAATCCATCTTTATTTTATTATCTAATTAGTGATTTGAGTTGGAAAATTTGGGGAAAATTGTGAAACCTCTTATACTAAATTTTGGGGATTTGAAAGGCGATTTAAAGTCGGATTCGAGTAATTCTTGTATAGTTGGACTCGTTATTGAATGGATATTTGGATTTTATGAGTTTGGTCGGGTTCCGAGACGCAAGCTCGGGGTTGATTTTTTGGGTTGACTTTTTGTTTCTCTTTAAAGATTGCAACTTTATTGTTCGGAATAACTTCCTATAGTTTGTATTTATTGTATGAAGTTGTTTTGGCTAGATTCGAGACATTTGGTGTTGGATAATCGCGGTAAAGGCTTACTAGTAGATTGATTTAGCATGTTTTAAGGTAGTGTCTTGCCTAACTTTTTATGGGGGAATTACCCCTTAGGATTGGTGTTTTTTCTATTAATGTGATATGTGGAAGTCTTGTACGCAAGGTGATGAGAGTGTACACGGGTTAAATGTGGTAATTGACGGGTATTAGCTATATAGATTCGTTTCATGCCTTTAACTGAGTAGCCATAATATGTTATATTCATCATCATTAGTCTAACTTCACATGCTTTACTTGACTTCGTTAATACTTGTCTTATCTCTTACTTGCTAATTGTCTTTACATGTTTAGTTGAAGTTATTATTTTCTCTATTCATTATTCATTATCTAACTGTTGAGTTTTTTTTACTTAAAGTTGTTATTTCTTGGAATATCTTATTGTTGAATTTGGTATTGAGTTATTAAGGTCGTGATTCACATTGAGGCAAAAGCTGTAAGTTTGTTGAAATACTATTCTTGTTTAGTTATTCACATTCGGTTGCTATTGTTGATACTTTTGTACATATTATGGTTGAGCCATGGGCTACCTATTGTGAAAACACTATTATTGTTGACTTCTTTGGCAAGTTGTGGTATTGGACACTTGAGATGCGATTTGTGATATTGATATGCATAAGGTGGTATAAGGATTAGGGTTGGAACGCATGTGGTGAGATAAGGTGGGGTTGATACGCGTGTTGCTAGTAGGGGAACTACTTGAAGCCACGTGGTAGGATAAGGTGGGATAAAATACGGGTAACTATTTCAGGAAAATGATTTACAAAACTAAACGCGAGGCTCCCACAGTGAAATAAGGAAAGATTGTGATTTGATTTGTGAAATGAGACTACGAGGTAGTACCTCAGTAGTGATTCTTGTTGATACCTTTCATTTACATCACTTGTGCTTAGCTTGCATTGCTTTTCCTTGGCATTCTTACTAAGTGTTTTCTTCCGTGATATCTTAGTTGCCTTAGTTCATTGTAGCTAATCTTGTTATATCTATTCATTGTATCATTTCCATTATTTTTCATTATCATACTGTCATATACCTGTTTAGTTTTCTTATTTATTCCAGTAGGGTCTTGACTTGACCTCGTCACTACTTTATCGAGGTTAGGCTTGATACTTACTGGGTACCGTTGTGGTGTACTCATGCTATGGTTATGCACATCTCTTTGTTTAGATCTAGGTACCTCTTTCCAGCCTAGGCACCAATGAGTTAAGCTTGAATTTGAAGAATTCAAGGTATACCTGCCGGTGTCCGCAGGCTTCGTAGTCACCCTCTATCTAGTTCTATTCCATTTTCCTTTCTTTATAGATATTGTTGTTTAAGGATGTTTAGTATAATCCTGTAGAGCTTGTGACTTGGTATCACCAGATTTTGGGAGTTTTGTTCCGTTGAGTTGCGGAGTTCTTTTATGATAGTTCTTGAGTTACTTGAATTTTTTTATCATTTTCTCAATTAAATTCCGCATGTATGGTAGGACTACCTAGTCTTAGAGACTAGATGCCATTACCACATACTACAGAGGGAAATTGGGGTCGTGACACTCTAACTTAAATCACTAATTAAATGATAAAAACAAAGATGAATCATGAATATTGAACAATCAGAGTCAAAAAAACTTACCCCGATCAAAACCTTGAAGATCCCTCCAAAAATCAACCTAAACTGAGCTCTCAAACTCAAAAAGAGGGAAAGAAATAAACTCTCGGAACAACCTATTTCTGCCCCGCGATTTTCGCATTTGCTCTCCATTAGTTGCTTTTGCAGATCCGCATTAACAAAACAATCATCACAGATGCGGCTTCACTTAAGACTCAGCAACTTCCACTTCTACGGACCATATGATACATATGTGCTTCCTCTTCTGCGGACCAAAAGGCGTATCTGCGTGTCTGCTTCTGCAGCCATTAACCGTAGCTGCGGTCCTTCAACACTAACCAAAATTCTTCTTTTTCGGACCCGTCTGCGATTGCACACCTGTGCACTATTGTCCGTACCTGCGGACGCATCTTACCAAGCCCAAACTCGCACCTGCGACTATGCAGCCGCTTCTGCGGTGCCGCACATGTGGCCAAACTAGCGTAAGTGTGAAAACATCTGACTTCAGCAGTTCAACAATCTCTTCCAATGCTCCAATCGATGCGAACTCAATCCTAAACATACTCGGGGCCCCTGGAACCCTGTCCGAACATTCCATCAAGTCTTAAAACACAACATAAACCTACTCGAGGCCTTAAAATCACATCAAACAACATCAAAATTATGAATCACACCCCAATTTAAGCCTAATGAACTAATGAGCATTCAACTTCTAAAGCTAATGTTGAATCGTATCAAACCAACTCCGAATGAGCTCAAATTTTGCATGCAAGTCCCAAATGACATAACAGACCTCCGAACCTGATATCAATAAAGTCAACCCTCGGTCAAACCTATCAACTTTCCAACTTTCGTTAAAAATCATCCAATCAACCTACGGACCTCCAAATCAACATCCGAACATACGCCTAAGTCTAAAATGACCATACAAAGCTATGTGAACCATCAAAACTCCATTCCGGAGTTGTCTACACAAAAAACAAAGTCCGGTCAACTCTTTCAACTTAAGCTTCCAACATTGGGACCAAGTGTCCCAATTCACTCTGAAACTCATCCGAAACCAAACCAACCCCCACAAGTCACATAACCACAAATGAACATAGAAGAGGCGATTAATGGGGAAACGAGGCTACAATACTCAAAATAATCGGTCGCGTCATTACATAGATAGTGTATATCCATATTATATTAAAATGAGGGTAGTATACAATATTGTTAAGCCAAGTGGCAAGCTATTAACAAGCTACTTGGAAATTTTAGGACAAGATAAATAGATAAGGTAATAAAAGAGGTCTAGAAAATGCTCTTAATATTTACGAGTTGGATTTGTTTAAAAATATTTAAGCCAGATCCCTTTATATATGGGACATTCAAATAGATAATCATGAACCGCCATTTAGTTTATCACTCAAGTTATTTGATGTAATGACTCGACCGGTCGTTTTGAGCATTTGCATTTAAATCGGTAGTTTGACGTCATGAGTAGCTCAATATGGTTCATTATGACTCACGTGTATTTCATCAATTTTGGTTTTCAGGTGCCTCGAGATTGATTTAGAAGAATGATTCTTAACTAGGAAGCTTTAAGTTAGAAGAGTTGACCAAGTTCACTTTTGTGTATTTGACCTTGAATTAGAGTTTTGATGGTTCTATTAGGTCTGAATGGTGATTTTGTTCTTTGGTGTATTCCTATATATGTATTTGGATTTTTCTAGAAGGTTATAATGCTAGTTGGCGAAAGGTTGCAATTTGAAGTTTTGGAAAGTTCATAGGTTTGACTGGGAGTTGACTTTGATATTATTGGGTTCTGATTGTTTTTCCAGAAGTTGGAATATGTTTGATGTGTCATTTAGAACTTGTGTGCAAAATTTGAGGTGATTCCGAGTTGTTTAGACGTGTTCGGCGTACGTTTGGGATTTGGCGATTTGGAATAGTTCATTAAGATTTATTTGAGGTGAGATTCATGGTTTTATGTTGTTATGTGTGATTTGAAGCCTTGAGTAGGTGCGTGTTGTGTTTTGGGGCTTATTGGTATGTTCAGACGGGTTCCAAAGGGCTCGGTTGAGTTCCGGGGTGGTTTTGGACCATTCCTATGTGTTTTGGGAGTTGTTGATTGCTGGTGTTTCTGCAAAGCTACGCGATCGTGGAGCTTGTCTTGCTATTACATAATAAAAGTTGGGGTTGTTGGCGTTTTGTTCTTCGCGTTTGCGTGTGAAGAATCGTGTTCGCGAAGGTTGTTTATGGGATGGAGTTATTTGTTCTTCGTGTTCGCATAGGCTGGTTATGATCGCGTAGCAGCGAGTGAGCCGAGAGTTCTTTGTCATTGCGTTCACATTGATGGAGACATGTTTGCATAGGTATGGCATCAGTGGTCATCGCATTCGCGGGAGGAGTGTCGGGAATGCGAAGTGTAATATGGCAGCGTTCTTTTGAGTGCTTCGTGATCTGAAGTGGGTCTCACGATCGCGAAGGGTACACCTGAAGCAGCTATATAAAGGTTTATTTTCGGACTTTGAGTTCATTCTACCATAAATTTAGATTTGGAGCTCAGATTTGGGCGTTTTTGGAGGGGGTTTTCGCCACAAGTATTGGGTTAAGTATTTTTTTACCCGGATTTGATTCTATTATATGATTCCATCTTCAATTTTGGCATTTAATTGATGAATCTAAAATAAATTGAGGGGTTTTGTCAAAACTTTTCTAAATTCAATATTTGAGATTTGAACATCTATTTGGAGTCGGATTTAAGTGAAATTAGCACGGTTGGGCTCGTAGTCAAATGGCATATCGGAATTTGCGAGTTTTGCTTGATTTTGAGGTGTGGTCCCGGGATAAATTTTTGGTTGACTTTGAGTATTTGATTAATGATTTTACCTTTATCATGTGGGGCTGTAGCATTATTTGATGATTTTGAGTTGTTTTGACAAGTTTCGAGTCGTTCAAAGCTATATTCGTGCAGTTCGACGCTTCTAGTGTATCAATTTGACTTGTTTGAGGTAAGTGTCTTTCAAAGCTTTGTTGAGGGAATTTTTCCTACTAAATGTAATGACCCGACCGGTTGTTTCGAGCTTTTAGGTTCCGTTCAGTGGTTCAAGGTCTTAGTGACATCATATTGTGTATTATGACTTGTGTGCATAGTTAGATTCGATTTCAAATGTTTTAGAATATATTTTGATGAGTGAGTCTCATTTTAGAAGCTTAAGTTGAAAATGTTGACTAAGGTTTGACTTTTGTGAAAAATACCCCTGTATGCGGCTAAAATCAGAGAGCCCGTTTTTACGGTCATTTCGACGCTTAGAAGGCTCGAAGGCCCGCGTTTTAGTATCAAGGGGCATATCGAAGGTCCTCGACCTCGAGGCAGTACATATGGAAGGTCCTCGACCTTGAGGCAATACATATCGAAGGTCCTCGACCTCGAGGCAGTACATATCGAAGGACAACATGAAAAGGCAGGAAATTCCCAAAGGGCACGTGTTTAAAGCTGATAAAGTACACAAAATAGTACAAGTCCGTACCGTGGCATTAAATGGCTGTACTAGCCATATCTCTTTGCATTAAGTACACATGTACTATTTTGGGATTCCCCATCATATATAAAGGATACCCTTGTCACTTTGTAACACACATGATATTCAATAGAAGAACAAGAACATCCTCTGCTCTCTAACAAAAACAATCTCTACAATTGCTTCATTAATTTATTGCTTATCATTTATTGTGTTCTTGAATTATTCTTCATTTATTACTTGCTATGGATCATAAATAGGCAATTTTTAAGGCCTTCAACATTGTTATATTGTTATCGACAGCCCCTAGTCAAGCTTCTAAAGCTCAACCTCGAGGCCCTACCGACCACCCTCGAGACCGGTCTCTCTATTACCCGGTTTCGCAATCTCGTCTCCTTTTTCTCTTATTTCATTTTCTCGCTTCATATTCAACATCTACTTCTTAAACATCCGGTATTAAAATAGATCACGTATTTTTAGAACCGCATAATCAAATATAATTATAATTACCATTTTCAAGGTAAACAGTTTGGTGCCCACCGTGGGGCTAAAAATAATAGTGATTGTTTTAGTGCTTGTTTTCTGAAAACACAAGTTATTCTTCACACTTTTTCTTGTCCAAGAATCTGCAATTTCAGGTCAGAAAATGTCTAACTCAGTGAACGCACATGAAAACAATGATCCTGAGGATCACGGGCCGAAAGAACCCGTGCTCAAACGGGCCAAAGTGCCCACCGCCACGAAAGAATGAACTCAAAGTTGTATACCTAAAGGAACTATTGCGTTCAGATAGGGAGATGTCGAAGCCTTGTCCCAACCACATAACGATGCGCTGGTAATTTCTTTCCTCTTGAATAGCGTTCAAATTAAGCGAGTGCTCGTGGATCCAGGTAGCTCGGCTAATATAATGAGATTCGAGGTAGTGGAGCAGCTCAAGCTGCTTGACCAAATCGTACCCGATTCTAGCGCCCTCAGAGGGTTTAACATGGAGAGCGAAACAACGAAGGGGGAAATCATCCTCCCGGTAAACGTGTCTGGTACAGTTCGGGGCACCTGGTTTCATGTCATCGAGGGAGACACGAGATACAACGTGCTGCTTGGAAGGCCATGGATACACAACATCAGGGCGGTACCGTCGACTCTCCACCAGATGTTGAAATTCCCAACCACTGATGGCATAAAAATAGTGTATGGTGAGCAACACGTGGCAAAAGAAATGTTCGCAGTGCACGATGTGGCGCCAGAGCCCATATATTCCACCTCAGAGGGCTCGGAATATAAACAGGTCCCCGAGCATGACGAGGAAGACTTCCTCACCCCTTGAACCTTCATTTCCCCCGAAGAATCGGACGCAACGAAATCGACGGTCGAATAGTTGTAGCAAGCTGTTTTGATGAAACACCTACCAGATCGAAAGGTATACCTGGAATGGAATTAACCCTCGAACTCAGAAAAGAACTCATTCAATTTATTATTGACAACATTGATTGCTTTGCTTGGTCCCACTTAGACATGACATGGACCTCCCCGAGCATAACCACCCATCGACTAAGCGTCGACCCCAGGTTAAAACCGGTGAAGCAAAAAAGGAGGCCTCAGTCCGAGGTAAAGCATGTGTTCATCAAAGACGAGGTAACAAAACTCCTCAAAATAAGGTCCATCAGGGAAGTAAAATATCCCGAGTGGTTGGCCAATATAGTAGTGGTCCCCAAAAAAGGGAACAAATTAAGAATGTGCGTAGATTATAAGGACTTAAATAAAGCATGCCCTAAAGATTCATTCCCACTTCCTAACATCGATCAATTGATTGATGCCACGGCCGACCACGAGATTCTCACCTTTCTTGACGCCTACTCTGGGAATAATCAGATTCAAATGAACCCCGAGGATAGGGAAAAAACTTCGTTCATCACAAAGTATGGCACATACTGTTGCAATGTAATGCCTTTCGGGCTAAAAAACGTAGGGGCCACGTACCAGCGCTTAGTTAATAAGATGTTCGAACATCAAATAGGAAAATCCATGGAAGTTTACATTGATGACATGCTGGTTAAGTCTCTGCGCACAGAAGACCATTTAACTCATTTACAGGAAACTTTCGACATCCTTAGAAGTTACAACATGAAGCTCAACCCCGACAAATGCGCCTTCGGCGTAGGTTCAGGAAAACTTTTAGGCTTCATGGTATCAAACAGGGGGATTGAAATTAGCCCCGAAAAAATCAAGGCCATCGAAGAAATCACGGTGGTAAACAACGTAAAGGCCGTACAACGGTTGACCGGGCGGATAGCGGCGCTAGGCTGATTCGTCTCAAGGTCATCAGATCGGCATCACTTTTTCTCCCTACACAACAAGAAAAACAACTTTGAGTGGACTTCGGAGTGCCAGCGCGACTTGGAGGAATTAAAATGATATCTCTCAAGCCCACCTTTGCTCCACACCCCAAAAGAGGATGAATCGTTATACTTGTACTTAGCAGTGTCCGAGGTCGCGGTAAATGGCGTGTTGGTTCGAGATGAGCAAGGTACGCAATTCCCTATCTACTATGTATGTCGAACCCTAGGGGATGCTGAAACCAGGTATCCACACTTAGAACAATTAGCTCTTGCATTAATAAGTGCATCTCAGAAATTGAAACCTTAATTTCAAAGCCACCATATATGTGTTTTAACAACATATCCTCTTCGAAATATATTGCATAAACCTGAATTGTCAGGCCGGCTGGCCAAATTGGCCATCGTGCTCGGGAGGTACGAAATTTAATATCAACGCCGAACGACTATCAAGTCCCAAATTTTGGCAGACTTCGTGGCCGACTTTATGCCCGCCCTCGTGTCCGAGGTAGAAAAAGAACTTCTACTAAAAACGGCTGCATCATCGGGGGTGTGGACCTTATTCACCAATGGCGCGTCGACTATGAAAGGATCTGGGCTCGGCATAGTTCTGAAGCCACCTGCAGGTGGCGTGATTAAACAATCTATAAAAACTGCAAAGTTGACTAACAACGAAGCCGAGTATGAGGCTATGATTGCAGGTCTCGAATTAGCCAAAAGCCTGGGAGCGGAAACCGTCGAAGCCAAGTGTGATTCCCTTCTGGTATTAAACCAGACAAAAGGGAGCTTCGAGGTTCGAGAGGATAGGATGCAACGGTACCTAGACAAACTTCAAATCACTTTGCATCGTTTCAAAGAATAGACTCTGGTCCACGTACCTTGGGAGCAAAACAGCGAGGCCGATGCACTCGCAAACCTGGGGTCATCCATTGAAGAAGATGAAATGCTCCCCGGGGCTGTTGTTCAACTATCCAAATCGGTGAACAAAGAATTCCGTGCCGAAATCAACTCCACCAGCCTGACATGGGATTGGAGAAACTAATTGTAACGACCCAGCCGGTTGTTCCGTGAGATTAGACCCATTTTACCCGTTTATGCTTTATCATATGTTTCTTAGCCTATTTATGTTGTGTTGGGTCGGTTGGTTCGGGTTCGGAGTGGTCGTGGTGAGAATTGAGACACTTAGTCTCTTAAATTAGCTTAATAGTCGAAAAAGTCAACTGGGAGTTGACTTATTGGTAAACGACTTTGGAATACGGATGTTGTGGCTCGGATAGCTTCGTTAGGTGATATGGGACTTAGTAGTGTGTTCGGAATGAAGTTTTGATTATGTAGAATTAGGCTTAAATTGGCGAAAGTTAGTTTTTGGCGATTTCCAGTCGGTAGTGGAAAATAGGCTATCGGGGGTTGGAATCGAATTCCGACAGTGGGATCAGGTTCATAATGTCATTTTGATATGTGTGCAAAACTTCAGGTCAATCAGATGTTTTTTGGTTGGTTTTGGCATCATTGGCGAAATTTAGATGTTTTAAAGTTCATAGGTTTGAATTTGATGTAATTTTGGTGTTTTTATGTTGTTTTTGGTGTTTCGAAGGCTCGACTAAGCTTGAATAATGCTATGGGGTGTGTTGGTATGTTTGGTTGGGGCCCCGAGGGGCTCGGGATTGATTTTGGATGGTTGGCGGAGGATTGAACTTAGGAAATTGCAGCAAATAGCTGCTGGTGTTAAGCTACTGGTGTGGTCGCACCTGTGGACAGGAAGCCGCAGGTGTGATTCTGCAGGTGCGAAGATAGGCCAGGTAGGAGGAATCTGCAGGTGCAAAGCATTGGACGCACCTGCGAAGCCGCAGGTGCGGAAAAGGGATCGCAGGTACGAGAATTGGACTGTTAGTGGGATTTCGCAGGTGCGCACCGGGGACCGCATGTGCGGATTAACTGGGCAGAACAGTATAAAATGGTGCCTCCGCGAATATTTTTACATTTCCTCCATTGTTTCATGCAGATTTAGCTGAGTTGAGAGCAAATTGAAGAGGGAATTCGAGGATCTTCAGTGGAGGTAAGTTCCCGGACTATAAAACTCGTTTCCATGCTATTTTGTTTGGATTAGGCTTGTAATTTGAAGAATTAAAGTAGAAAAAGTTTTGAAAAATGGGAGGAGGTTTGGAAAATTCTTTTGGCGATTTGGGGTAGGCAATTGTGGTCCGATTGTGGTGTTCTTAGTATGTGTAGAATATTGGGAGGACGAGGTTTCTAGTGATGTAAATTTTATCGAATTTCGAGACGTGGGCTCGGGGCTCGGGTTGGCCGAATTTCGAGAATATTTTATAAATTGATAGTTTTCGATTGGTTTGTGTTCCTTTAGCGTATATTGATGATGTTAAAATGTGTTCTAGAGACTATTGCTATATTTGGGCTATAAGCCGTGTTTGGGGCCTCATGCCGACTTGTTTAGACCCCTTGGGGGATTTTTATTGCTATTTCCTCACTATTGATTTATGATTTCAACTCAGTCGTATTGCGCTTAACTGTTTTACAAAACTCAGCCTGGTTTACAGTATTTTGAGATTTAAAACTGATATTTTTGGTTGAGTACCCTGTTTTACTGATACGCCCGAGGGGCTTTTGAGAGGTTCTGACTGAGTGAGGCCGAGAGCCTGAATTTGAGGATATGATACGCCACGAGGTGTCTTGATATTAGTTCTTGGGCTGAAGGAGCCCTTCCGGATTCTATACACACCCCCAGTGAGCACAGGTACCTACTGAGTGTTGAGTGCCGAGTACCGAGTGATGAGTGATTGGGAGGCATGAGTGACAGTGAGGTTGCCCGAGGGGCTGATACTGAGTGACTGTGAGGTGCTGAGTGATGTTCTGCCCGAGGGGCGATTTATGATTCATGTTTCTGCCCAACGGGCTACTTATGACTTATTTCATTTTTACACTAAATCTTTCGGTTATTTTTATTTCTCAAATTGTTGGAAAAACACATTTTTCAAAGGATTTTTCTGAAGTTGGTTTTAAGGCATGATGATTTAATATATCTATGTATATACTGTTGGAAAGAAACGCTGCACATGTTGTGAACTGATGATATTGATTTTTATATCTTTCTTGCCGCTTAGACTTGATTTATTTTCATTACTACTGAGTTGGCGTACTCACATTACTCCCTGCACCCCTGTGTGCAGATTCAGGTGCAGATACCGATCGTTAGCCATCGATTCCGTGCGGAGCCGGAGTTTGGGATATAGAGGTAGTTGTTCAGCATCCGCAACATCTCTGTTTTTCCCTTATTTTGTTATATCCAGCTATTCGTTTAGAGATTTTGTATTATAATAGTAGACTTGTTGGTATATTCCTTTGATGCTCATGACATGTTGACTCCGAATTTTGGGGATGGTTTAGACTATTTAGCTGTTATTTTGCCTAATGAATTCAATAATTCTATATACTTTATGAAATGTTGAAAATGGTTGGGATTTTAGAAAGAAACTATAATTATGTGATTGTTGGCTAGCCTAGTTGCACGATAGGCGCCATCACGGCCGGTTTAGGATTTGGGGTCGTGATAAGTTGGTATTAGAGCCTAGGTTACATAGGACTCAATGGTCATGAGCAGGTTTAGTAGAGTCTTGCGGATCGGTACGGAGACGTCTGTACTTATCTTCGAGAGGGTGCGGAACCCTTAGGAACAATATCATTTTTCTTGAATTCTACCGTACCAATTTGTTGATTCTAGAAATCTAAACTTCTGTTGTTTCCTTCTCTCAAAGATGGTGAGGACTCGCACTATTGATAAGGATGATCAACCACCAGTTAGACCGGCGAGAGTTCGAGGCCGTGCTCGAGGTCGTGGTAGAGGTAGGGGCCAGCCAGATCAGTGCCAGTTGATCCCCCTACTATTCAGGGTCATATTCTCGCCAGAGATACTCCAACGGTACAGGCTCAAGCACCGACAATGCCTATTGTTATTCCATGTCTTCAGGAGACCTTGGCCCAGATCTTGACTGTGCGTACCACCCTTGCTCAAGAAGTTGCCGCCACTTCTCAGGCCGAGGAGGCAATCAGACTCCAGTTGCCCGGACACCTGAGCAGGGTACTCAGGGCCACCAGACACCGTGGGCGGTTCCAGCCCAGCGGATTGCTCCAGTTCATGACTTCGTGGTTCCGGTTATGCCAGAGGACGAGCAGCATAGACTGGAGAGGTTTAGTAGATTACAGCCTCCGACATTCAGTGGTGTTGAGGGCGAGGATGCCCAGGGTTTTCTGGATAAGTGTTAGAGGATGCTGCGTATTGCTGGGATTTTGGAGACCAGTGGGGTCTCATTTGCCACATTTCAGTTTTCTGGTGCTGCTTTCACTTGGTGGGAGACTTTTGAGAGGCGTAGGCCTGTTAGTTCAGCACCCCTCACCTAGCAGCAATTCTATACTATCTTTTTGGAGAAGTATGTACTCCAGTCACACCGGGAGGAGCAACGCAGGTTTTTTGAGCAGCTGCGTCAGGGAGAGCTATCAGTGACGCAGTATGAGATTCGGTTTTAGGAGTTGGCTCATCATGCCACCGAGTTGGTCTTACTGATAGGGAGAGGGTTAGGAGGTTCGTGGATGGCCTCACTTATCAGCTCCGCCTTTTCATGACCCGGAAGAGAGTATCAGATGCCACTTTCGAGCAGGTTGTTGACATTGCTCGAGATATTAAGTCGGTTCGCCGCCAGGAGCGGGAGGAGAGGGAGGCCAAGAGGCCTCGTGGATCAGGTAGTTCTAGCGGTGCTCCTTCCAGGGGGCAGTTTTAGCATGGTAGAGGTCGTTCATTCAGGCCTCCTCAATCAGTCCGCCCAACTTATAGTGGTGCTTCTTCGGGGCATGGTCCCCGTAGTTTTTAGCCAGGTCATACTTCATTTGGTGCCCTCCCAGCTCAGAGTGCAGCTCGAGCACCACCAGTTCAGGGTTCTTCTATGCATGAGTCTTCCAGTGGCCATTCCGGTGACAGGGGTTTCTATCAGTCCCCGCCTCCAGCTCCAGGGAGTTGTTTTGAGTGTGGAGAGTTTGGGAACATGTGGAGGCAGTGTCCCTGTCGTCCCGTTGGTTCTTCTCAGCAGAGGGGCCAGCCCTCGACTTCAGATCTGGTTACTTCACCACCCACCCAGGCAGCCAGGGGTGGTAGTCAGTCAGCTAGAGGCCGCCCGTATGCATGCCTTTCCAACAAGGCCAGATGTTATGGCCTCCGATCCAGTGATCGCAGGTATTGTCTCAGTCTGTTTCTGATATGCTTTGGCTTTATTTGACCCTGGTTCTAGATATTCCTATGTTTCTTCATATTTTGCCCATTTTCTGGATATGCCCCGTGAGTCTTTAGTTACCTCTGTTCATGTATCGACTCCGGTGGTTGATATTGGTTTTGTGGACCATGTGTATCGGTCATGTGTGATACCTATTGGGGGTCTGGAGACCCGAGTGGACCTACTGTTACTCGGCATGGTCGATTTTGATGTGATATTGGGCATGGATTGGTTATCTCTGTGTCGTGTTGTTCTTGATTGTCATGCTACGACCGTGACCTTAGCTATGCCGGGATGTCGAGGGTTGAGTGTAGAGGTTCTTCTGAGTATATGCCTAGCAGGGTGATTTCCTACCTGAAGGATTATGGTTGAGAAGGGGTGTTTATCTTATCTGGATTTTGTGAGGGATGTTAGTGGTGAGACTCCCGCTATTGATTCGGTTCCCGTGGTCCGTGACTTTTCGGACGTGTTTCCTGCAGACCTGCCGGGCATGCCGCCTGAAAGGGACATTGATTTTGGTATTGATCTGGTGCCAAGCACCCAGCCTATTTCTATTCCACCTTATCGTATGGCACCAGCGGAGCTAAAGGAATTAAAAGAGCAGCTTCAATAACTCCTAGATAAGGGGTTTATTCGGCCTAGTGTGTCACCTTGGGGTGCACTGGTGTTGTTCGTGAAGAAGAAGGATGGTTCTATGCGTGTGTGTATTGATTATCGGCAGCTGAACAGGGTTACGGTGAAGAACCTGTATCCCTTGCCTCGTATAAATGACTTGTTTGATCAGTTTCAGGGTGCCAGGGTATTCTCCAAGATTGACTTGCGTTCCGGTTATCATTAGTTGAAGATTCAAGGGCCAGACATCACGAAGACTGCTTTCAGGACTAGATATGGTCATTATGAGTTCCTGGTTATGTCATTTGGGCTGACCAATTCCCCAGCAGCCTTTATGCACCTGATGCACAGTGTATTTCGGCCTTATCTGGATTCTTTCGTCATCGTGTTTATTGACGATATCTTAGTGTATTCCCGATCTCGGGAGGATCATGAGCAGCATTTGAGAGTTGTGCTTCAGACCTTGAGGGAGAAGTGATTGTATGCGAAATTTTTGAAGTGTGAGTTCTGGCTTGATTCAGTAGTATTCTTGGGGCACGTGGTGTCCAGTGAGGGTATTCAGGTTGATCCGAAGAAGGTAGAGGCGGTGCAGAGTTGGCCTAGACCGTCATCAGCTACTGAGATTCGCAATTTCCTTGGTTTGGCAGGGTACTACCACCGTTTCGTAGAGGGATTTTCATCTATTGCTGCACCTATGACCAGACTTGCCCAAAAGGGTGCTCAGTTCAGATGGACTGAGGAGTGTGAGGAGAGCTTTCAGAAGCTCAAGTCAGCTTTTGATTTTGCCTACGGGTTCAGGTTCTTATACAGTATACTGTGATGCCTCGAGAGTTGGCCTTGGAGCGGTTTTGATGCAGGATGTTAGGGTGATTGCCTACGCGTCCAGGCAGTTGAAAGTTCAAGAGAAGAATTATCCAGTGCACGATCTTGAGGTAGCAGCTATTGTTCACGCCTTGAAGATTTGGCGTCATTATTTGTATGGAGTGCATTGTGAGATTTTCACTGATCACCGTAGTTTGCAGCATCTTCTTAAGCAGAAGGATCTAAATTTGCGTTAGAGGAGGTGATTGGAGATTCTCAAGGATTATGACCTCACTATCTTATATTATCTGGGGAAGGCCAATGTAGTGGCCGATGACCTGAGTCGCAGAGCAGAGAGTTTGGGGAGTCTAGCCTACCTTCCCGTAGCAGAGCGTCCATTAGCACTTGATATTCAGGCCTTAGCGGGTCAGTTGGTGAGATTGGATCTATCGGCGCCTCCGCGGGTATTGGCTTGTGTAGCCTCCAGGTCTTCTCTTTATGATCAGATTAGAGCACGCCAATATGATGATCCACATTTACTTGTTTTCAGAACATGTTCCGTCGCGGTGATGCCAGAGATGTGGTTATTGGTGAGGATGCAGGGCCAGATTTGCGTGCCCAATGTAGATGGGCTTCAAGATTTGATTCTAGCTAAGGCCCATAGTTCGCGGTATTCCATCCACCCCGGTGCCGCGAAGATGTATCGGGATCTGCGACAACATTATTGGTGGAGGCAGATGAAGAAAGATATTGTTGAGTTTGTGGCTCGGTGTCTCAACTGTCAGCAGGTCAAGTATGAGCACCAGAGACAAGGTGGATTGCTTCAGAGATTTGATATTCTGGAGTGGAAGTGGGAGCGGATCACCATGGACTTCGTAGTTGGAATCCCACGGACTTCGAGGAGGTTTGATGCTATATGGGTTATTGTGGATCGGCTGACCAAGTCCGCGGACTTCATTACTGTTGGTACTACTTATTCTTCGGAGTGGTTAACTGTTGCATGGTGTTCCAGTTTCTATCATTTCTGACAGAGGTACTCAGTTTTGGAGAGCTGTACAGAGAGAGTTAGGTACTCAGGTCGATTTGAGCATAACATTTCATCCTCAGACCGACGGACAGCCAGAGCGTACTATTCATATTTTGGAGGATATGTTACGTGCCTGTGTCATTGATTTTTGGGGTTCATGGGACCAGTTTCTTCCACTCGCGGAGTTTGCATATAATAATAGCTATCAGTCGAGTATCCAGATGGCTCCGTATGAGGCCTTATATGGTAGGAGGTGCAGATCTTCGGTTGGTTAGTTTGAGCCGGGAGAGGCTAGGCTATTGGGCACAGACCTGGTTCAGGATGCGTTGGGTAAGGCTTCGCACGACGCAATCTAGGCAGAAGAGCTATGCGGACCGGAAGGTCCGAGATGTGTCTTTCATGGTTGGGGATAATGTGTTGCTGAAGGTGTCACCCATGAAGGGTGTTATGCGGTTCGGGAAGAGGGGAAAGTTGAGTCCCAGGTTCATTGGGCCTTTCGAGGTGCTTCAGAGGATTGGGGAGGTGGCTTATAGACTTTCCTTTCCTCCCAGCTTGGCGAGTATTCATCCAGTGTTCCATGTTTCGATGCTCCGGAAGTATGTTGGTGACCCGTCTCATGTTTTGGACTTCACCAGAGTTCAACTCAAGGGTGATATGTCATATGAGGTAGAGCCAGTGGCTATTTTGGGTCGTCAGGTCAGAAAGATGAGGTCTAAGGATATAGCTTCAGGGAAGGTTCAGTGGAGGGGACAACCAGTGGAGGATTCCACCTGGGAGACCGATCGGGAGATACAGAGCAGATATCCTCACTTATTCGAGACTCTAGGTATGTTTCTAGAGCCGTTCGAGGATGGACGTTTGTTTAAGAGGGGGAGGATGTAATGACCCGGCCGGTCGTTCAGTGAGATTAGCCCCGTTTTCCCCGTTTCTGCTTTATCATATGTTTCTTAGCCTATTTAAGTTGTGTTGGGTTGGTTCGTTCGGGTTCGGAGTGGTTGTGGTGAGAATTGAGACACTTAGTCTCTTAAATTAGCTTAATAGTCGTAAAAGTCAACTGGGAGTTGACTTATTGGTAAACGACCTCGAAATGCGGACTTTATGGCTCGGATAGCTTCATTAGGTGATTTGGACTTAGTAGTGTGT
Organism: Nicotiana paniculata; assembly: GCA_005239505.1. Classification (NCBI taxonomy): domain Eukaryota; kingdom Viridiplantae; phylum Streptophyta; class Magnoliopsida; order Solanales; family Solanaceae; genus Nicotiana; species Nicotiana paniculata. Next base: position 24,906 of record MDKI01040263.1, read on the forward strand.
TCGGAATGAAGTTTTGATGTCTGGTGTAGAATTAGGCTTGAATTGGCAAAATTAGTTTTTGGCGATTTTCGGTCGGCAGTGGAAAATAGGTTATCGAGGTCGGAATAGAATCCGACAGTGGGAGCAAATTTGTAATGTCATTTTGGATATGTATTCAAAACTTCAGGTCAATTAGATGTATTTTTGTTGGTTTCGGCATCATTGGCGAAATTTAGAAGTTTTAAAGTTCATAGGTTTGAATTTGATGTAATTTTGGTGTTTTTGTGTTGTTTTTGTTGTTTCGAAGGCTCGACTAAGTTTGAATTATGCTATGGGGTGTGTTGGTATGTTTGGTTCGGGCCCCAAGGGGCTCGGGATTGGTTTCGGATGGTTGGCGGAGGTTTGAACTTAGGAAATTGCAGCAAATAGCTGCTGGTGTTAAGCTACTGGTGTGGCCGCACTTGCGGACGGGCAGCCGCAGGTGCGAAGGACCCTGCGTAGGTGCGAAGATAGGCCAGGCAGGAGGAATTCGTAGGTGCGAAGCATTGGACGCACCTGCGAAGCCGCAGGTGCGGAAAAGGGATTGCAGGTGCGAGAATTATAATGTTAGGGGGATTTCGCAAGTGCGCACCTGGGACCGCAGGTGCGAGGAAAGGTCCGCAGGTTCGGATTAGCTGGGCAGAACAGTATAAAATGGTGCCTCCGCGAATATTTTGGCATTTCCTCCATTGTTGCATGCGGATTTAGCTGAGTTGAGAGCAAATTAAAGAGGGAATTTGAGGGTCTTCAGTGGAGGTAAGTTCCCGGATTATAAAACTCGTTTCTATGCTATTTTTTTTAGGATTAGGCTTGTAATTTGAAGAATTAAAGTAGAAAAAGTTTTGAAAAATGGGAGGAGGTTTGGAAAATTCTTTTGGCGATTTGGGGTAGGCAATTGTGGTCCGATTGTGGTGTTCTTGGTATGTGTAGAATCGTGGGAGGAAGAGAATTCTAGTGATGTAAATTTTATCGAATTCCGAGACGTGGGCCTCGGCCTCAGGTTTGACCGAATTTCGAGAATTTTGTATAAATTGATAGTTTTTGATTGGGTTGTGTTCCTTTAGCGTATATTGATGATGTTAATCTGGTTTTTTGTTAGATTCGGAGCAATCGGAAGCCAATTTGAGGGGAAAAAGCATCGTGGATTAGTATTGTGGCCCGGTAGAGATAAGTAATGGTTATAAATCTTGTCTTGAGGGTATGAAACCCCGGACTTCATATTTCTCACTGTTTTTAGCATGATGCACATGTGGAATGACGAGTTTGTGGCACGCACTGATTTTTGGATTGGACTTGGTCCTCTTCGCGGAAACTATTGAGTTGTGTATTTTACTCTAATCATATGTTAAATTGTGTTCTGAAGACTATTGCATATTTGGGCTAGAAGTCGTGTTTGGGGCCTCATGCCGACTTGTTTAGACCCCTTGGGGGCTTTTTACTGCTATTTCCTCACTATTGATTTATGATTTACACTCAGTCATATTGCGCTTAACTGTTTTCGAAATTCAGCCTGATTTACACTATTTTGAGATTTAAAACTGATATTTTGGATCAAGTACTCCGTTTTACTGATACGCCCGAGGGGCTTTTGAGAGGTTCCGACTGAGTGAGGCCGAGGGCCTGATTGTGAGGATATGATACACCACGAGGTGGCTTGATATTAGCGCTTGGGATGAAGGAGCCCCTCCGGAGTCTGTACATACGCCCAGTGAGCGCAGGTACCTACTGAGTGTTGAGTGCCGAGTGATGAATGATTGGGAGGCATGAGTGACGGTGAGGTTGCTCGAGGGGATGATACTAAGTGGATGTGAGGTGCTGAGTGATGTTCTGCCCGAGGGGTGATTTATGATTCATGATTCTGCCCGAGGGTATACTTATGATTTATTTCATTTTTACACTAAATCTTTCGGTTATTTTTATTTTTGAAATTGTTGGAAACCACATTTTTCAAAGGATTTTTCTGAAGTTGGTTTTAAGGCATGATGATTTCATATATCTATGTATATACTGTTGGAAAGAAAGGTTGTGCATGTTGTGAGCTGATGATATTGATTTTTATGTCTTTCTTGCCGCTTAGACTTGATTTATTTTCATTATTACTGAGTTGGCGTACTCACATTACTCCCTTATTTTGTTATATCCAGCTATTCGTTTAGAGATTTTGTATTATAATAATAGACTTGTTGGTATATTCCTTAGATGCTCATGACATGTTGACTCCGTATTTTGGGGATGGTTTAGACTATTTAGCTGTTATTTTTCCTAATGAATTCAGTAATTCTATATACTTTATGAAATGTTGAAAATGGTTGGGATTTTAGAAAGAAACTGTAATTATGTGATTGTTGGCTAGCCTAGTTCCACGATAGGCGCCATCACGGCCGGTTTAGGATTTGGGGTCGTGACACAAATACATCGATTATTTGGTAAGTGGGAAGCTGCCCACGGATCCAAAAGAATCAAGGGCCCTTCAGACCAGAGCAACCCGATTTTTACTCGACGAGAATGGAGCTATATATAGGAGAACCTTCGATGGGCCCCTGGCGGTATGCTTGGGACTAGGAGACACTGATTACGTGCTCCAATAAATCCACGAGGGCACCTGCAGAAATCACTCTGGTGTCGATTCTTTAATTCAAAAGGTGATCACAGCAGGTTACTATTGGGATAGCATGGAAAGAGACATCAAAGAGTTCGTCCGAAAATGCGAAAAATGTCAAAGATTTGCGCCAATGATCTACCAACCCGGTGAACAACTGCATTTTGTCTTATCACCATGGCCATTCATGAAATGGGGAATGGACATAGTCGGCCCCCTACCAACCGCACCGGGTAAAGCTAGGTTTATTCTGTTTATAACGGACTATTTCTCAAAATGGGTGGAAGCACAGGCCTATGAAAAGATAAGATAAAAATAAGTCATCGACTTCATCTGGGATCGCATCATGTGCCGATTCGGGATCCTCTCCGAGATAACGTGTGATAACGGGAAGCAGTTCATCGGAGGCAAAATAACAAAATTTCTCGAGGATCATAAAATCAAAAGAATCATATCGATGCCCTACCACCCGCGTGAAAACGGTCAAGCCGAATCCACAAATAAGACCATCATTCGGAACTTGAAAAATAAGTTAGAAAACGCGAAGGGAAAATGGAGAGAAATGTTGCCCGAGGTGCTATGGGCATATCGGACAACCTCTAAATCGAGCACAGGAGAGACGCTGTTCTCTTTGGTGTACGGGTCCGAGGCTTTGATACCGGTTGAGGTCGGAGAGCCAAGCGCCAGATTCCCACATGCCACTGAAGACTCAAACAATGAGGTCATGACTACGACCGTCGAACTATTAGACAAGAAGAGAGAAGCTTCGCTGGTCAGGATGGCCGCTCAAAACCAAAGAATCGAAAGATACTACAACCGAAGAGCAAACCTCCGACATTTCGAAACCGGGGACTTAGTCCTAAGGAAAGTCACCCAAAGCACTTGAAACCCTAATAAAGGGAAGCTAGGCCCGAGCTGGGAAGGACCGCACCGCGTCCTCGGAGTAATCGGCAAAGGGTCCTACAAGCTCGGCACTATGGAAGGCGAGCAACTTCCAAACCATTGGAACATATCGATGCTCAAGCGCTATTATTCCTAAGGTACAATCCTCTACCTCTTTCCTTCTAGTTTTACACTAACCAAACGTGCAGGTATGCGATTAAAAGAAATCAAAGCACCCCCAGCTCGAAGGCCTTAGGTTTTAAAGCATGTGTTGCGCTCTTTTTCCCTCGCGTTGGATTTTATCCCAAAATGGGTTTCGCCGCCGAGGTTTTTAACGAGGAAACATCCATATGCTACCTAAGGAGAACTCAACAAGTATTCAAGGCTTCTCTTCGATCAACCTCGAATACAGAGGGGTATCCCCCCAGGAGATCACTGGAATATGCCAAAGAGGGTCTCAACAGGAGAATGATGTATCAGACCAAACAGTCGAATGACCCGTGTCCGCATAGAACAATCGAACCCTCGATGGTAAAAACATGTATACTTGTACCAAGTAATCAGAGAAGTACCTTCTATCATCGAAACATTTTGCACATCAAAGAAGTTTGTTATTTTCACAAAAGACTGCCCCAGGGCCAAAAATTTATCAAGCACTCAGGAATTGTCCTCGACAGTCACTCCATCGAGTCACCAAAAACTCGAAGCCATAAGACCTCAGGGCCGGCAACTTCAAGCTCATAAGCCCTCCTCGAGGAAATATCAACTCCTACTCGGGGACTATCCCCGACTGTCGTCTCATCAAGCTATCTAACTCAAAGTCGTAAGACCTCAGGGCCGGAAACTTCAAACTCATAAGCCCTCCATGAGGCACCAATGTAAGCCCTCCACGAGGCAATATCGCATCCGTAAGACCTCAGGGCAGGTAACTTCGAGCTCATAAGACCTCCACGAGGCAATATCAACAGCATAATCCCTCCATGGGGAAATATCAACTCTAACTCAAGGACTGACCTCGACAGTCAACTCATAGCCGTAAGACCTCAGGCCCGGCAGCTTCAAACTCGTAAGCCCTCCATGAGGCAACATCAAAACTGTAAGATCTCAAGCAAGGCATGTACAAATTTTTAAGACCTTAAACAAAAGGCATAATACCCATATCAAAGTCAAGGTTATATATCAAACTTGTAAGACCCAAAAGGCATACCCTTGATATAGACGTCATGGCTATCTCACTCGGGGACTAAGAGGCTACGACCAAATACAATGAACACCGTCATAAGGCTCCGACCAAACTAACGCGACTCGGAGACGTCCGACTGTTGCCATAAATTCACAGGCCTCCATGTACTTCGAAAAACTTTGAAAAGAACCGGTTAAAGGTCGTACCGACCTAAAAGCGTAAGAGCCCAAGTCGCCAGCTATATCAAAGGTCGTACCGACCTAAATGCGTAAGAGCCCAAGTCACCAACTACATCAAAGGTCGTATCGACCTAAACTCTTAAGAGCCTGAGTCGCTCGCTACATTAAAAGTCGTATCGACCTTATGCTTAAGAGCCCAAGTTTCCAGCTATAGGTCATACCGACCCAAAGAGCCCCAGGGCCGATTTAAAAACCTGAGGGGCATTGAGCTCGAGTCAAAACCCGACTCAGAGACTAAGACCGAAATGGTTAACCAAAGCGCCTCAGGGCCAAAAAAGCGTAAGATCCCGAGTCGCCCGCTACATTAAAGTCGTATCGACCTTACACATTAGAGCTCAATTTGCCAACTACAGGTCATACCGACCCAAAGCGCCTCAGGGACAATTTAAAAACCTGAGGTCCGTTGAGCTCGAGTCGAAACCCGACTCGGACACTAAGCCCAAAACGGTTAACCAAAGCGCCTCAAGGTCAAAAAAGCGTAAGAGCCCGAGTCGCCCGCTACATTAAAAGTCGTATCAACCTTACGCGTAAGAGCCCAAGTCACCAGCTACAGGTCATACCGACCCAAAGTGCCTCAGGGCCAATTTAAAAACCTAAGGTCCATTGAGCTTGAGTCAAAACCCACTTGGAGACTAATCCCGAAACAGTTAACCAAAGCGCCTCAGGGCCAAAAAAGCGTAAGAGCCCGAGTCTCCCACTACATAAAAGTCGTATTGAACTTACACGTAAGAGCCCAAGTTGCTAGCCATAGGTCATACCGACCCAAAGAGCCCTAGGGCCGATTTAAAAACCTGAGGGTCGTTGAGCTCGAGTCGAAACCCGATCGGAGACTAAGCCCGAAACGGTTAACCAAAGCGCCTCAGGGCCAAAAATGCGTAAGAGCCCAAGTCGCCAGCTACACCGAAGGTCGCACCGACCTAAAGCGTAAGTGCCCGAGTCGCCAGCTTAAAAAGCCTCAGGGCCAATTTATAACCCGAAGAGTTTCATCTCAAAATCCAATTCATCGGGCTGACTATCGACAAGCAAATAAAACCAAAGAATCTTTCATATATATATATATATATATATGTGTGTGTGTGTGTGTGTGTGTGTGTGTGCATTACAAATACATATTTACAACACTCCCATAGGAGTCTTATGCAACTATACAAAGAAGAAAATCTTGTCTACTCTCGGGAGCAACTCCCTAAAAGGCCTCTCGGACCAGCTCCCACGGCGGCCTTCCGAGAGGTCAAAGCCCCTAGCATGTATCTCTTCGAGGGTCTCCCTCTGAGACTTGCATCGGGCATATTCATCGCCCCTCCTCTCTCTGGTGAAAGCTCCTCTCAGCGCGGCCCGAGCATCGACAGGATCTTTCAAATAAACAGCCACCTTCCTATCGGCCTTCGCTCGAACTTCTCCAGCTTCATCCCGAGCATCCACGGCCTTGGACTTCATATCTAGAAGACCAATCTTGAGATTGGCAATCCTTCTCGACTAAATTCAGCTGCCTTCTCGGGCATTACGAAGTCGTATCTCGAGGGCAGCAGCCTTGGCCAAAGCATTCCTTTAACTCGAGGACTGATCCCCCTATGGTCAGCTATCGACTATCAATGATCTCCCATCAAGAGCAAAAACCTAAGGGTTATTTTAAATTCAAAATTTTTTGACCAATTATCAACATGCATCACAGTCCATTCCAAAAAGTAAAGAAATAAGAAGAACAAAGGCATTTATATATAGTGAAGGTTCACAGAGGTGTATTTATAAGGCTCATGCCTGGAGCCCTTACACAAAGAAGCGAACGAATAAAAACTTCATCTACCTTCTTTGAGACCTAGTCTGTCGTTGTTATCGAGGACTTCGTCTCCCCCCCCAGGGGGGACTTTGCCTTCATCAACCCCCTCGGGACTAGCATCCTCACCAGCTATTTTCTCTCCATCTTTGACATCGACTTCGTCATCAGTAGAGAGAAGGATCTTGGAATCAATATCGTCTGCCTTGGCCTGCTCTATCTCTTTCGAGAAACAAAAGCCCTTATCGTGAATCTCCTCGAGGGTATTCCTCCGAGATTTGCATCGGGCATGCTCATTGCTTCTTCTCTCTTGATCGAAAGTCTCCCCCTCAACTCCTTTTGAGAATCAGTTGCATCTGTAAGACGGTGCCCATTCCCTTCAGTGTATTTTCCAACGTCTCGCAAATGGATTTTTGGACCAAGAACAGTTTTGGCTACGCTTTTGCCAGTATCGCAACAACGCATGATGCCCCCTAAATTAGTAAAGCACTCAAGAACTTTAAATGGGAAGATATTAAGACTCCACAGGAATTTTTTCCTAAAAGATATAACATATATGTGAAGTTACTTGGACTCGGATTTAGGGAAAAGAAGAATTGGTGAAGCATTTCCCAACATCGAGATTTATCTGCGACACGAGGGAATATCTTCGAGTTATCTTCTCTCCGCCAAGGAATAGCCCCACAGGCTCTATAAATAGCTATATCTCCTTCATATGGAGGGATCTTCGCTTATATCGCTTTCTCCCAACGGCAATCAACCTTTGCCTTTTCCATATCGATCGCCGGACCAACATATCGAGGCGTGGGATCGCGTCGGTCTGCTACCAATGAAGATTTATCAACCTCAATATCAGATGACGTTTCATAGGGTCGAGGAGGCACTTCTCAACGCGAGGGGGAGCTGTCGTTTCGCTCTTAGAAGAGCATTAAGAAGAAGGGGTTTTCTACTTTTGAGGGACCGTTTTAGAAGTTTTAGCCATGACTGCGTTAACATATCAGAATAAGAAGAAGAAAACTAGAAAAGAAAGCAAAAACTGCTAAGTGGAGGTTTAAAGATGTTGCAAATGGTGAAAATTTGAAAAGGAAGGGTTGAAATATTTATAGAGGTTTTTCCAAGCGTGTTGGAGAAGTTGAAAGGGCGGCAAATAGCGGTTTAGGGAATTTTCGAGAATCGTGCTCTGTGCAATATTTCTGTCACATCAGCTGATGACCTCACGTGACTGACGTCATGATGAATATATCGAGAAGCCAAGAATTCAAGATTCCTCATCATTTCAATCTAAGAAATGTGGGGACTATCTGTCTACGGCTAAAATCGGAGAGCCCGATTTTACGGTCATTTCGACGCTTGGAAGGCTCGAAGGCCCGAGTTTTGGTATCAAGGGGCATATCGAAGGTCCTCGACCTCGAGGCAGTACATATCGAAGATCCTCAACCTCGAGGAAATACATATCGAAGGTCCTCGACCTCGAGGCAGTGCATATCGAAGGCCAACATGGAAAGGCGGGAAATACCCAAGGGACACGTGTTTAAAGCTGACAAAGTACACAAAATACAAGTCCATACCGTGGCATTAGATGGTTGTACCAGCCATGTCTCTTTGCATTAATTACACATGTACTATTTTGGGATTCCCCCTCATATATAAAGGGGACCCTTGTCACTTTGTAACACACATGATATTCAATAGAAGAACAAGAACATCCTCTGCTCTCTAACAAAAATATTCTCTACAATTGCTTCATTAATTTATTGCTTCTCATTTATTGTGTTCTTGAATTATTCTTCATTTATTACTTGCTATTGATCACAAATAGTCCATTCTTAAGGCCTTCAACATTGTTATATTTTTATCGACAGCCCCTAGTCAAGCTTCTAAAGCTCGACCTCAAGGCCCTACCGACCACCCTCGAGACCGGTCTCTCCGTTACCCGGTTTGCACAATCTCGTCTCCTTTTGCTCTTATTTTATTTTCTCGCTTCATATTCAGCATCTCCTACTTAAACAACCGGTATTAAAATAGATCACGTATTTTTAGAACCGCATAATCAAATATAATTGTAATTATCATTTTCAAGGTAAACAACCCCGGAATGGTGTTTTGATGACTCCGGTAGGTTTGTTTTGTGATTTTGGACTTGGGTGTATGCCGGGAATCGAACCCGGAGGTCCGTAGGTTGATTTGTGTTATTTTGCCAAAAATTGGCAACTTAAAATTTTAGAAGTTTTACCGTAGGTTAACTTCAGCTATCATGCTTGAAATTATGTTTCGCGGCTTGGAACATGTCCATTATATCATTTGGAACTTGTTTGTAAAGTTTGTAATCATTCCGAGTTGATTTGATAGGAATCAGATGTGCGGTTGTTTTTTTTAGAAGTTGTTGAACTTCATGTTGATTGTATGTGTTTTGGAGGTCCAATTCATGGTTTGGATGTTATTTGATGATTTGGTCCTCATTAGCAGTCACTCTCTATTCATCAAGTTTTGGTGAGCCCTACTCTATTCCGGTCTTTATATCATCTGACGTTGTATTTTGTACTATGAGGTATAGTCGGCGCTTTGTACCGGCACTTCCATTCTTCACTTCTGTTGTACTTAGAGGATCTGTAGATAGGATGTGGGTGGTATTCGATGTTGGTAATTGAACTACTTATGTTGGTATTTGGCAAACATGTGTTTTTTAATTATATTTATAAACTTGTAATAATTTGGAAATTATAAATGAAGCTACTTAAGGTAATGGAAAGGGGAGTTGTTAATGAAATCTTTCAGTGTTTGACTAATGGAGTACATATCCTCTTTATTCATGGTTGAATTTGGTAGAATGAAATCTAACAAGCTTGCTTCGCCATTTTACTCGATTAAGCGCTGGCTGCTCTCCCCGAGTTTAGGGCGTGATAGAGCGAGTCTCATTTTAGAAGCTTAAGTTGAAAATATTGACTAAGGTTTGACATTAGTGAAAACGACCCTGTAATGGTATTTTGATGACTCCGTTAGGTTCGTATGGTGATTTTGGACTTAGGCGTATGCCCGAAATCAAATTCGGAGGTCCATAGGTTGATTTGTCTTAGTTTGTCAAAAATTGGCAACCTGATGTTAAAAAGTTTGAGTGTATATGGACTTCATAGCTATCATGTTTGGATTTCTGTTTCACGACTTGGAATAGGTCCATTTTGTAATTTGGAACTTGTTTGCAAAGTTTGGCGTCATTCTGAGTTGATTTGATAGCGCGGTTGTGTTTTTTTTAAGTTCTTGAGTTTATGTTGATTGAATGTGTTTTGGAGGTCCGATTCATGGTTTCGGATATTATTTTGATGATTTGATAGTGCAAGCGAGTTCGTGTTATGTTTTTAGACTTATGTTGATGTTTTGTTTTCATCCCCGAGGACTCTGGTGAGTTTCAAACGCGTTTCGGAGAGTTCATAGAAGGTTCAGATTTTGCTGGTGCTCTGATCTCGCATTTGCGAGAAATATGTCACATTTGCAAATCTCGGATCTGTGGGTTCATCTTCACTTTTGCCCTGAAGATTTCGCATTTGCCAACTCCCTATCACATTTGGGATAATGGCCTGGGTTGGGGAGATCACTCTTGCGAAATGTCCAGAGTTCCCATTTGCAACGACAGTAGGGGTGTGAGGGTCTTTTCTTTTGTGATCATATCCTCGCATTTGGGGGGGACTCGCATTTGCGAATCCCCGGTCGCATTTGCGACACCTGCGAGTGGACATAGGAGCTAAGGGATGAGATTTTAGTCTCGTTTTCATTTCTTTGAACCCTAGACTCGATAGGAGGCGATTTTGAAGAGGGGTTTTCATCTACAATCATTGGGTAAGTGATTTTGATCACTTTACAAGTATTTTACATGATTATATGTGAGAGTTAACATCAAAATATTGAGAATCAAAGTTAAATTTTGAGAAACTTTATCTATGTTATGAAAAATGAGAATTTGAGTTTTGAGAGTCGATTTGGACTCGGATTTGAAACAAAACACATATATAGACTCGTGGGATTATTGGTAGTCAGAATCTACCCTTGGACCCGGGAATCTTTTGTAGAATTTTGCAAAGATCATAGTTTTATTTATTGGAGTTAATTTCTCTTGTATTATTTGATGTTATTAACTCGATTTTGGTTAGATTTGAGCCAAGCGGAGGTGAATTGTAAAGGAAAAGCTGTTTTAGAGTATAGAGTGAGGGCTCTTGAGGTAAGTATCTTGCCAAACTTTATGTGGGGGAACTACCCCATAGGTATTGGTTATTTCCACTATTGAACTATGCGAAAGACGTGTACTCGAGGTGACGAGTGTGTATACGACTTTTATATGTGGAAATTTGGCCAAATATACTTATGCATGCTTTTATTGTAATTGCTTCCTCTTTATTGTTACATGTTATCTCTTTTGTAGTTGATTATCCTTTAATGAATTTATTGTTACTTGTTATCTCTTCCGTAATTGAATATCCTTATTTGAAGTCGATGTTACATGTTATTTCTCTTATTGTTGAACTACTCTTACTTGAAGTCATTATTACGTGTATGCCTTCATCATTAAGCTTATTCTTCCGATTCGTTGTATTGTTGTAATTATTTTGTTGATTTACTTACTATACGTTTGTGTTATTGTTGTTCTATTGGTACTCGGTGTTGTTGAGCCATGGGGTATGTGTGGTTGTGGAAACGTTGTGGTATATGGGAACATGTGGTGCAGGTTGTTATATTATGTTGTTATGTTCTTGGCACATTGGCATTGTTGAGAGGATTGTGGGAGTGTTCGCACATGAGTTGTCCGTGCTATTATTATTATTATTATTATTGATATTTGCACATGCAGCGTGACAAGGTGGGCCATATGTTGGGTTTGCGCATTTGGCGAGACAAGATGCGATAATTCTTAAACGCGTGTGAAGAGACAAGGCGTGCATTTACTTTATTGTTGCGCATGCCGCGAGACAATGGAGCGCTATGTCAGGGATGATTTGTGATGGCCTGGGGGCATTGTTATTGATGATACTTGTGTGGTGGTGTGCCTACCATTTGTAAGTCATGCATATTTTTGTTTGTTGTGCTTTTTCTAATGTGTCGTTCGGTGTCTCTGACCTTACTTGTTGACTCGAGCTGTGATAGTACATTTGCACAAGCATACAATTTAATCTTTCACTTATATCAGTCTAAGAATATGAACCTTGTTGTTGTTGATCATTTACATGTATTCTTGTATACTTGCCTCCTGTGCGTGAGTTGTATTATTTGGCACGTGAGTTGTCCGTGCGGATATGAGATATTCTTACTGTTAGCACGTGAGTTGCCTATGCATATATGAGGTATTAATGGTGTTGGCATATGAGCCGTCCGTGCAACACGTGAGATGTCTGTGCGGTTGTGATTGGTAATGTGGGTACAAGATGCCAAGTGATTAGGGTTTGTGATTGGGACCCGTGATTTGTGATTATGAGGTGCGTTACCTCGGGTAATACTTGTATAAACCTTGTGTGATAGCGGTTGATTATTGGGATGTTACTTATTTTCTGTCACGTGCCGATCTCGGGAAGTGCGACCGGCACTCAACCGATATAACCCAACCGAGAAACTCTGTACAATACCTTCTACCCGAACTTACTCATGAATAGCAGTAAAATCCAATTCATTAATTAAGCAGTGAGGAGGATCAATTAAAAAACAACACCAATTCGTTATCAGCGGTTACATCATTTATAATTCTCAAAATACATACTCTTTCATAGTTTGATGTGGAACGTGTGATACAATTATAACATTACTAGTTTGATTTTCCCTACACCAACATACCACCCACACTATGTCTACGAAGCCTCTATTAGATACAAAGGAGTGCGGTCATAACAAGGCTCAGGTTATACCTCAAAACATTGTGATATAATTAACAAAAGATATATGACCCTGAGTGAAGTGGGACTCACCAAGTCAGCTGGGAAAAGAGTGTACTGCTACCACTGATCAGTGTCGCCTACTGTGGAACCACCTTCATCCATCAAAGATGCAGCTCCTCCGGCAAAAAGGGACGTTAGTATTGTCGAATAATACTAGTACATATGACTAAACACTCTCAAATAATGCAAGTAAAGACAATCATAGTATCCGTTAAAGCCTCAAACAATTACCTAATATCAAGTTAGATATAAGATGAGTTTTCAATTAAGTTTCCAAATTTTAGGTTGGGAAATCTTTAATACCGATATACCACTGTACAAAATTTCAATTACGATTTCCAACACAGTCACCATCATGTGTGCGGCATGGCGTCCGATCACGATTAGGCCGTCTCATGCGAGACATCAACCAAATCACAATTTCAATTACAATTTCTAACACAGTCACCACCATATGTGTGGCATGGCGTCCGATCACGACCTGACCGTCTAGGCCGTCTTATGTGAGACATTACCCTTTTCTATCAATCATCCTGTTTCATATTTCTTGCACATCTCTTCATTTCATTGGCGCTAGTGGTTAAAATTGTATTATTTCTCTTGGCACATTGGCTGTGTTTCATATTTCACATTTCGCATTACGTGTTTCGTATTTCATGCACACCTTTTTAGTTTCAACCATCATAATGGACTTTCCAACAACAAGGCATTTCTATTCAAGACATTTAAGCACACATTTGAGCAAAAAGGAGTCTTGGGTGCATTACGATTTCTTACACAATTTTTCATTAGCTTTCATTTGAAACACAACTTGAAGTCAAGGCATTTAGATATGCAACCCATACTCTGAACACATTCTCAAATAGTAGTAAAACTTAACAAGATCATTTGAATTACATATTGATCACGGATGTCTTTTTACACCAGCTTATCTGGGTTAACAAATTCACAATGAGCAACTCAAGACTTCATGGATATTGTGGGGTTCAATTTTTAAGAGAAGGGTTTAGCCAACATACCTCACTTGAGCTTCCTTAAACTCTAAATTGTTTTGAACTCTTAGCAATTCGATCTATTTTAGAAATATGGCAAATTGAACCAAAATTAGGAAGATGATCATGGTTCTAGCTCATTTGAGCATTTTATCAAAAACTATGTGTACATTAAGGCTTCAAGGTCCTTTTATGAAGGATTCCATCATTCCATAACCCATTATGTACCATTTTAGCTCAATAATCTTCCCACGCCCCTTGATAACACATGCATGAAAAACAAACAACTTCCATACCCAAGAATTATCTTACTAATTACACATTTCTAGTTAAATTTCAAACTTAAGGGCCTAGGGTGTAGAACCTTTCCTTTTGGTTGAAGACCTTGTGAGTTACTCTAGGGAAATCTTCAAGGTTTGGGCAAATATTGATGACAATGGCTTAGAATTCCTCTTCTTACTCTAGACCACCTTCCTCTCTCTCTAAAGTGTAAGTTCTATTAATGGCCCCTAATAATGTTTTATTAGAAGGGAGTCGGGTTATAAAAACCCAAAAATGAAGCTCTGAAACGGGATTTGCGGTCGCATATGCGACCTCATAATGCTTCTGCAGTCCACGAAATGGCCCTCCGGAACTAGGCAGGTCTACCCCACTCTTTAGCCATATGCAGCCCGTATAAATGTTCTGCAGTCGCATAATGCACCGTAGAACCTCCCTCCGAGAAATATCCATGATGATTCTGCAATCGGTATGTGGCCTGCGAAGTGGTTTTGCGGTCGGATAATTGGCAGCAAAATGACATCCAAAATTTTCCCAATTGACTGCCTCACTCTGCGGCCATTCTGCGGCCGCATAGTGGGCCGCAAAAATGCCTTCTTCTACCAAACATTTTCCTGCAACTCCTCTGCATACTGTTCAACCCAAAAAGTATGTACCCAATCTCTATTATCATTAACACATACGCCTACCACGGCACCACGAAACCCCGAGTTTTAGGTAAAATTTTACAGGGCCTTACATTCTCCCCCACTTAAGATCATTCGCCCTCGAATGAGGGTCTAAATCCGTCCAAAACTCATCAAGCCCCAGCTGTTACTTCACACACTAGAAGTCCCAATTTTTGTTCTCTAACTCTCCAAGTTTCCAAAAATTTCGGCAGAGTTTCCCTTGTAACTGGGCCTATCCACCTGTCATAGAATCCCAGAAACCAATCCTAATAGCATATACATAATCCAACGATGCAACATAATATGAAACAACACTAACCGTGGCCTTATAAGCAATATATTACTAGAAAGGAAACACCCTGAGCATAAACTGTACAAGTTATACATAGTTCATAGGAAGTAATTTCATAGAAACTATTACATAGGTATTCAAACAAATGAGCGTACTTCTTTTTCGTTTCTTCCTCGGCCTCCCAGGGGCCCTTCAACCTACTGGTTCCGCCATAACACTTTCACTGAGGCAATTTCTTTATCTCTTAGCTTTAGGACTTGCTTATCAAGAATGGCAACTGGAGTTTCTTCATAAGTCAGTTCTTCATTAACCTCAATAGTCTCAACTGGTACAATAACCGACGGATCTCCAACTACCTTCTTCAACATAGACACATGGAATACCAGGTGCACTAATGACATCTCAGGTGGTAGCTCAAGGTTGTACACCACCTGACCAATCCTCTAAATGATTCGATATGGCCCGAAATTTCACATTCATGACTCCGCTTACGATACTATCCCACCTAAAAAGATCCTTTTCGAAACATGCAATTACTCTTATAATAACTCCATCTGTTTCGTTCGATGTTGGATCCAGAACTACACACGACCTGATTCCCATAACACGAGAGATATGTAGGCAACTCAGGAACCAGGGTTCGACCCCATTTTTCAGAACACATCACTCCCGCTCAATTCGGCCAAATTTGGTCATTATTTTCTTCAATTCTTTCATCATTCCTGGGACTTTGCCTATATTTATTCCAGGAAAAGGGAGGCAATTGTTGATACCCAATTTTTCCCTCATATATTTTTAAATAGCATATATACTTTCAAAATGTTATTTTGCATCATTATTTAATTTACAATCATTTTTCATAATTTTTAGAGCTTTAAAATTAATTTTCTTGCATTCAAATCTACTTGAATATTTACTAATTATTCCTTAAAATTATTTGTGATGACTTAGTCATCCAAATTTATTATTTGAATCCATATATATGATTCAAATATTTTTCACTTCATTTTATATAATTATATTACTTTTAGGCTATTTCCATAATTTTGCAATAATAACCTATATTTTGCAATTTATTGTGTGAACACCCAATTTTTGTCCCGCATGGAAATTACTCCTAAAAATAATAAAAAAATAACTTTTAATGAACTTTAGGAACTTTTCTTTATTTAGTTGCATGTCATGCATGTTTAATACTTCAAAATTACAGAAAAATCATAAAAATTGTCACATTTCCATTTCATGCCATCTTAGGTTTAATTTGTATTTTTAGGAATTAATTATTCTTTAGTTGTTAGATTAATACATGAAAATCACTAAAAAATATACATTAGCTTTAATACATTAGTTTACTTAGTTAGTTCAAAAGTTAATTAGGTCATTTTGGTAAAAACAAATTTAATTAGTAGTAAAATGGCTATTTTTGAAAGATAAAATTTGGTCTTTTATTTCAAATTGACCCAATTTTAGGGCCCAAAATCCCAGGCCCAACCAAATACCCCCTCTTTAAAAACCCCACTTTCCTAAACTCTAGACCTAGACCTAATTAGATACAAAAATAGACCCCCCCCCTGAAGCGCCGTTTGGCCCCTTCTTGCCTTCTTCTTCCTTTCTCACCTTCAACATAGAGACTTCCCCATTTTTGCTCACACACCTAGAGAATGGACTCCTCCCTCGACCTCCTTCTCCGATCAGGACTCACCACCAGCCAGCCATGGCCAACTCCCTCCTCTCAAAACCAAACAGTCGTAACTCCAGCAACGAAAAACAAACACCCACCTGAAGCAGCACACACGCCAGTCCCTGACACCACCGGTCGCCGTCGTCGGAAGACACACGAAGAGACAAATCTGCCCCCTATGACCCCAAATTCTCTCACCCTTAACCCTTGAATCTCCTCCCCTTTCTTCTCCACCTCTTCAGACTCAAGCAACGTAACACACATAAATACAATTCGAGAACCAAAATTTTCTTGTCACTCTTAAACATTTTTTTTATTTTGAGTTTTGATTTCAGAAAATCGAAAACAATACAAAAAATCCTTCGTCTTCTTCATTCTTGATTCGATTCTTGGTTTCTGAAACATGGAGTTTAATGGACCTTTGGAGCCGTTTTTGAGTTTGAGTCGTGTGGAGGTTGCCGTTGGAGGTTTAAGTCCAAAATTTTGTTCAATTTGTACTGATTTCATTTGAAGTTATGTCAATTTCTGGCTGTAATTTTTACTTCGTTTCAGTCCGTGTAATTTCCATAACTCAATTAATCGGAAAGCTCTAATTTCAGGTTTATCTCATCTTTCTCTTTAATATTGAGTTTTCTCTATGTCTGACAAAATATAATAGGAGCCATTTAAGATCTCTCAGGTTTAGACAATTGATGATGTTTGAATATCAATATCTAAGTAACAAAGGCATTTGTTCATAGCCTACTATGTCGGGTTTATGTTTTCTCATTGTGGTCTTTGTTGTCATATGAAGTATTTGTTCATAGCCTTGTTTGGTCAACTACCAGTGGTATTGTATCATGTTATTTTTCCAAAGTTTCCTCCTAAAGTAGAATGCTATTGAGATGAATCTTGTGACATGTTTAGATCTTGTGAAAGCAAAGCAGTTAATTGGTTCCGTTATGGATTGATTGACATTGAAACAAATGTATATTCCTTCTCATAACCTTGCACGAGTAGATACTGCCTTTCTCATAATTGACTTTATCTGTGTCTAGGATGTGTTTAAATTCCTTCATTTGTTAAACTCTCTTCTAATGCAAACTTTTTCAATTAAGACCATATTTTGAATTAATCATTAAATTAATGGCACACTATGTGCATGGGGCTTAACAAGTTGGTTAGTTTTTTTAAAAAAGGCTAATTATTCCATAGCATGTTTATATTTGTTGGGTTGAAGTATGTCCATAATGTTAAATGGGCCACTAATCCATGATGTATTGTATTTGGTTAAACCATAGATTAGTTTTGTAGTGCAAATAAGCACGTAGCAATCACGGATGCATTTCATATGACGTGGTCGTGATGTGTTAAAAAAAAAACAATAAGTGCACGCCATCGTGACTTGTTCTAAGATAAGTGCACGCCATCTAAAAATGTTGAAACTCTCCCGGAAAAAAAAAGAGAAAGAAAATAAGTGAATGTCTTCAAAAGTCATGTTTTCCCGGTTCCGTCAAACTGGCTAAACTACGCAGGTCTGATTCTCACCGGATGTGAGATACGTAGGCAAACCCCTTCGATCCCGACTCCAATTTTTCGTAAAAAAAAATCCAAAAAATATTTTCCTTCAAATCCCTCCTTAGAAAATCCCAAACAAACAAGGAAAAAGGAAGAGATTTTGAAAACCCAAAAAATTATTTCCTTCTTTTTTTTTGAAATCTTTCATTCGAAAACAACAAAAACAACAAAAAAAAAAGTAAGATAAAAAATCAAAAGAAAAAAAGTTTTCCCTTCTTCCGAAGTATTTTCCCAAAAATAAAATAAAAATATCAGAAAAACAAAAGAGAAAAATAAAAGAGAATCCTTTTCTTCTTTAGAAGTCTTCTTTCGCAAATGTCATAAATAATTGAAAAGTTGAAGCCCAAAAATATTTTCGCTTTTCTCGAAGAAGTTCGCTTTTGGAAACTATAAAGAAAACTCGGGAATAATTGAAATATTTCCTTTGTAGAAGTCTTTTTTTTTTAAAAAAAAAGAGAAGAAGAAAACAAATCCAATCAAAAATACCCTAAACCTATACGCTGCTCTCTCCTCTCTCCTCTCTTCTTGGGCGACATGGAGAACTAAGGGCTGCCATGGACGTGCAGGCCTCTCCCCAGCTTCAAGCTGTGGGAGAGACTGATCCCATCCCTAAAACGAATACATATGCTTCATTACTCACGTCAAAATCACAACCAGTAGCAAAAACAATCCTTAAACCTGTCCAACATGTTCATGGACAGATTATGATGCAATTTTCGTTTAAGGAACTGGAGGAATATGCAGTTGAAGAAGGTCTTCACCAAACTGTAGTGATGAAGCTCTCATATGGTGCGCCAGATTTTCCGGAACTACGAAATTTAATTCCAACACAGTTTGGGATTAAAGGTCGTTGTTTGATCAGCTTGCTCGCGTTTCGATAATTGTTGATTCGTTGTGATGTTTATGACGATTTTGTAATAGTTCTGCCGAAGCAGGTTGGTTATTTACAGTACAAAGGACAACAACATCAATATCGTACATTCCCATGGACTCAAGATTACAATCCTAAGGTTGAGACGTCAAAAACAGTGGCATGGGTATCGTTTCCAGATTTGCCGACGAACCTGTTCGCCAAGAAACCTTTACTGTCAATCGCATCAGCTGTGGGAAAACCTATTGCAATAGACAAGGCCACACAATCTAGGACAAGACCTAGTACAGCTAGAGTTAAGGTAGTTCTTGATCTCCTTGACAAACATCCCAAAAATATGAAGTTACAATTTATCGACGACAAATCTGGTAAGGTTTTTGAGCATATACAGGAGTTTGTATTTGATAATCTTCCATCATATTGTAATGTGTGCAAACGACAAGGACATGCTGGTGAAGATTGTCGTTCATTGATTAAAAGGAATAGGGCGAATGATGATATGCAACAGGAGGAAAATTTGATCGATAGCACTGTCAATAAGGAACGTGTTCTGCCTGCTAAAGTTTTGTCTTTAGCTGAGGAGATGAACAAGGTAGAAAAATTACAAGGGGATGCTAGGGACTATTTAAATGCTAAGTGGCAACAAAAAACTAATGCATCAAATCGTGCCGATATTCCAGTTGATCGATCTCTAGCTAGAGTCTCCAGTGCACTTAATTTGGTTAGTGAAACAGTGATGATGAAGGGGTCTGACCAGGTTGTTAATGCTGGGAATGTGGATGAAGGAGTTGTTGAGAATCGAGTGGAACATGTGATTTCTAAGAATGCCACAACTGATCGAGTTGCTGTCTCAAATACTAAGGGAACTAGTCAACAAATATATACTTCTAATTCGCAACATACAGAAGATGTTGATGGTGCTGTGATAGCTCCTGTTGCAGCAGCTCGTAATAATGTTGCTAAAGATCTGGAGGCTGCTACATGCCCTACATCTGCTGGTGTCCATAAGGCTGGGCAAAAAATTGCTGAAGCTGGGTATCAAACAGTTAAAGGGTATGGAATGCAACTGGAGAATGATGTGTGTGTCTCGAATGCCACTGGTGAGCAATTAGCTACTGGAACTGCAGTACTTGTGAGTAATGTTTCTCATGTGTTAGAGGGGGAAAAACAGGCTGCTGGAGTTGTTAAAAATCACTGGAAAGGGGTGAATAAATCACCTAGCAAGAAGCAAACTCCAAGTCTTCAAAATCTGATTCTACCATCAAAGGCTATTGGAGTTTCAAACTATTTTGATGCTTTGGTGAGTGAGGGTGAGCATGTCAATGAGGAGCAACAGATGGCTGATGAAACACAAGCAGTTGCTGGTGATGGAAGTAGGGTGCGCCAAGGTGTTAAGAGTGCAGCTGGTTTAGACCAGCAAAATTTGGTTGATGCAGCTGATAAGTCTGCTTCAGTCACAACAAAAAAGTCTGCTGCTGCAATCGTTTCAGCTAGGGCATATCTTTCTACAGCAGCTGTTACAAAAATTTTGGGAGCAACAGAATTTGTCAAGGAGC